>CP010913.1:1800000-2009762 GCA_001010845.1 Sporisorium scitamineum | reverse complement strand
AACCTAACCCTAACCTAACCCTAACCCTAACCCTAACCCTAACCCTAACCCTAACCCTAACCCTAACCCTAACCCTAACCCTAACCCTAACCCTAACCCCTAACCCTGGACTTGGCTCCTGTGGTGTCAATGCTGAGGCAGTGAAAACATCAAGCACCTGCCTGCTGCTACTGCTACTGCTGCTGCTGCTACTGCTACTGCTGCTACTGCTACTGCTGCTGCTGCTACTGCTACTGCTGCTGCTGCTGTGCTGGTCCTGCTTCTCCAACAGTGGAGGCAAGTCCAAGCCAATCACCTTTTGAGGCAGTGTCGATGGACCAGCAACTTGGGACTTGCAGAGATCACAAAGTGCCAAGTCTGGCTGGCTGAGGCACGTCACCAGCATGCCATCCGGCATGCCATCCAGCATGCCATCCAGCATGCCATCCAGATACGTGGAAAGGACCAAGCGCCAGCACGTCTTCTCATTGATGTACTCCTCAAGGGTGACCTCCTCCTTATGCTGGGTGGCCAGCAGCACCGCAGAGGCTGGATCACCGCTTCGACCTACCCAGCCTGACTCTTGGACATAACTGACCAAGTCCCAGGCGTCACCACAGTGAACCACAAGCTGAATGTGAGGTGGGTTGATGCCAGTTCCAATGGCAGAAGTGCCAACCAGGATGCGTAGCCTGTCTCTGGTCTCGGTGGCAGCGCACTTGAGCCAAGTATGGAGCATGGCCATCTTGCTCTCAGCTTTGATCTCAGAAGTCATAAAGGTGCAGCCAAGCTTGCCAGCCAGCAACTCTGCATTGCTTTTTGACTTGCAAAACACCATCACTGGACTGCTAGGATGGGCTCACAGCAAGCTCTGGAGGTGGAATTGCAGTTCCACTTTCAATGCCACTGGCTTCACCAAGTAGGAAATGTTCTTGCAGTTAGTGGCAGCCCAGATCAGACCTGCTCCATCTTGCAGGAGCATCAGGGATTCCTTGAAGGAGGCTACCATGGAGGGTGGCAGCGTTGCAGTGAGGAAGTACAGAGGCACTGTCACACTTGACATCAACTGCTTGATCTTGTCCATCACTGGCTGGAAGTGCACTTGCGTGATGGTGACATGGCACTCATCAAAGAAGACCGCTGCCAACCACTCCTGCTGCTGCAGACTCTGGATCCAAAGTCCAAATGGCTCCAAGTAGCAGTTCTCTGCTGCAACAAAGACAAGTGCACTGCCTTCCACCTTGTTGGGGCACCAGTAGCCAGCCCACTTGCTGGCTGCTATGCCAATCTCTCTACTTTGCCAGATGAGATCTTGAATGAGCACAACAAAAGGCACCACCACCACCACCACCACCACCACCACCACCACTGATGCAGGCTGCAGCCAGAAGAGGGGAGCAGTGAAGAGGGCTGACTTGCCTGAGCCTGTTGCCATCACAATGATCAGTGGAGTCTCACCTTGGTGGATGGCATTCAGTGCATAGGCCTGCTCCACAGTCTGTGTACAGTGATGACCAGTAGCCTTGAAGAGAGCATTGCTGATCACAGCAGAGATGGCAGCAGACCAGCTGGAAGTTGCAGTGCCAGTGTGGCTGCTGACTGGGTGCACTGGGTGCTCCAGCTTCTGCTTGACCAACCACAAATCCTCTTGAACAGTGTTGAGCTGTTGCTTCATAGCATGGAAGACCTTGGAAGACCTTGGAAGACCTTGGAAGACCTTGGATGACCTTGGAAGACCTTGGAAGACCTTGGATGACTCAGTGCTGCCATGATCCACTGCTGTTGGTGTCAGCTCTGGTACATCTTCTTGAAAGCAGGACCACAACTGCCAAAAGGCATGCCACTGCTCTGAAATGTCCAGCATCACTGTCATGCTCTCTTGTGTAAGCTGGTTCAACATGCTAGCATCCAGACCATAATGCTGCTGTGTGGTGCTGGTGGAGTGCCCTGCTTGCAGATCATGAGCATGGTCCTCTGGGTCATCAGCCCTTACTTTCCTCAGTCAGATCAGCTTGCAATCAATGCTGACAGCCAGCTGCCACCATGTGTGCAGAGGTAGACCATTGGTGGTGGTGGAGATGTACTGCTTGCAGAGACTCTTGAGCATTGTGCTGATGGCCACAGTATCCCAAGGCTTGCCAGCATGGTTGACCAGCATTGTACAGCAGGTGCACAAATGGCACCACCTGTGAAACATAGAGAACCACCAAGCAGCCAATGGCATGTGGCAAGAAGCATGGGATAGATCCTCTGCCTGCCAGTACCTTTGTTGCTGGGCAAAGCAGTGAATACACTACCATCATGGACAAAGATGTTGCATGGGCCAAGTAGCATGTTGGTGTGCTGCAGTTGTGCAAGCTCTGTGCCTCTGGCTGGCAGACCACTACTGAGTTCCATCAGCACTGCAAGCAGCCGAGTGAACTCATTGTGCACAGCAAAGTAACTTTGAGCTGCACTGGGATCAAAATCCAAGCCATTGGTGTATGCATCCAGCAGTGGATGGGATGTTGGAGCATGGCCAGCAACTGCACAGCAGAGAATGCTTGGCAGTGTTGGCAGCTCCAGCATTGTGTTGGCAAAGTTGAAGCCTGGCTGCATGTTGCAGATGCTGTCTTTGATGCAGGAAGAGCCATGAGAGTGCAAGGCCCTCTGTATGACCTGACCAAAGTTGGCTGGCTTTTGCTGCACCATCCATACCAAGAGCTGCAGAAGGAGTATTATGGCCTCTGCAGTGACCTCTGGATTGGTGCAACCATCCACAACATCATTGCTGTTGTAAAAGTCATGGAGCTCCAAGAGCACATCTGCAATCTCTTCATCAACACCATGATGATCAATGGGCTCATCACTGCCATAATAGCCCAACACATCACCATCAAACCCAATGTGGAAGACCAGTGCTAGAAGGAAAGCCCACAGGTCAGTGCACCAGCTGACAGTGCTGTCACTAAGACTATAGGGCTTGCTGATGTTGTCACTCTGAGCATGAAAGACTTGCTGCATTGTGCAGCCAGCACTGAGCAAGTTGTGCATCCAGACTGCAGTGACCTGTCAACCAACAAGGAAGATCCACTGGCAAGTGTAGCACTTGGACTTGACTGTGTGCATGCAGATGGTGCAGTGGCAGCCATCAGAGGTGACTGGGAGCTCTGGGATGTGTGGAATGGGCAGGAGGTCCTTGTTGAGTGCCACTGCAGCAGGGTGCTCAAGGCACAGCTTGCTGAGAATGCCATCCAGCATGACCAACTGCATCTGCTTGTTGACCAGGCATAAGTTGAACTGGCCAAGCTCTGCAACACAGGCATAGCTGGGTGAAGATGGCACACTGTAGAAAGTGCAATATGTGTCAGCTGGGCCCTGAATTTGAGTATGCATAGTGATGTGCCAAAGATACATACCTCTGAATGGGAGAGCTGGCTATTGAGATCAGTATGGCCACCACTGACATTGATGCCAGCATTAGGGTAGGTGATGCTAGCATCAGAGTAGGTAGAGAGTTGGGACATAGTGTAATATGAGCTGGGTGCTGGAATGGTAAAGTGAAGTGGTGAGTACAGTGAATGATTGATATGCAGTTCACCACACACAGCTTGCAAGCAGGTGTATATATGTCTTTCTCCTGTCTCTCTGATACATCTCCATCACAGTCCATCACACACATAGACCATAGGAATACATGCTACTGATTCATGGATGGTGCATAGACAAAGGGAGCTGGCCAGCTGGCCAGCCAATGGTGGCCATCTATTGTGCCAGCTGACTGTGGCCTTCAATTGTGGCCATCAATGCATTGTTCTCACATGGACTGCAGCAATGATTGACTTTGACAAAGCATTGACCATGTCTCAAGGCTTGGCCACTACACACTGCAGGTTGCATAAGAAGGGAGCTGGCCAGTCCCATTGTCACAGCCAGTCAGTCTACAGTGACAGCCAGTCTGACCATGGCTGCTAGTCAGTTGGACAGCTGCTCCCTGCCAAAAAGTTGGATGGGACCATAAGGCACTTCAGCAGTGTCCATTTGTCCAAAATTTCAAACCATAACAGCACTACAGCAGTCTTTGACAGAGTGGCTGTCCAAATTCTCAATTTTCAAAATCACTGCAATTTGGCAGGATGGCTGTGGCCATGTCCACTAGTAACGGCCCCACGCCTAGGGCTAGGGCTAGGGCTAGGGCACAATCAAGATTCTCCAGAGTGTTGCTGACATTTACAACAGAGACCATCTCAAATGTAGGAAGTCTCGGGGTCCAAATGACATACCATCACACGGACCCAAGCTTCAAATCACGAATATGGTGTATGCAAGACTTGGAGTTGTCAACGGAGATACTGGTAAGTGCGTTGGTTGCGGGCCACCTCCTGCTACAACGACGACATGACAGTGTTGAGGGGGTGGGCGAGAGCATTTGCGAGAGAGACGACAAAGAGTGTCAAGAGTGTCGCTGATGCCGGGTTGTTGGATCGTTGATGATACGGTCGTCCCCACCAAAAACAGATCACCAGATCAGAAACAAGTAGGCAGTTCGCAATCGGAGGGATGTAGAGCAAAAAAAAAAAAAAAAAAAACATTTTGTTGGCCGGCCGATGCCGTTAAAGTGCTGACCGGACCGTCTTGCCACCTTGTTGATGGGTCGTCATTGCCTAGCTCCCTAGAAAGTTGAAAGACGAGTCGCGTTATCCAGACTCTCGACCAAGTTGCATGAGAATCCATTTGCGACCAGACCTTAGTCGGATGATAACGAAACATCCATCGTATCGACTGTTTCTCCCTCGGTCTCTTGCTCGTCGCCTCCTCCCGAGTCGAGCCTCGCTGGAGCGTCTAGATCCATGGGGTCACTGATTCGATTGTAAACGTCGAAATCGGTTCGACTTTCGACTGCCGCGCGAAGCTCTGTTACCGCCTGACGAATCTGCAGCGTGTCCAAACAGGGATAGCTGAGCCCGAATCCCTGAAGCCATATCTGCAGTGCATCGGTCCTGTGGATCGTCTTGACGGCAGGCGGAGTGTCCGAGGCGCCGATATCGGCTAGAATGGTGAGCAAGCCGCGTCGGGTCAAGCTGGGTTGATCGGCATTTTCGTCGTCCTTGAGAAGCGGTCCGGCGTGCTTTGGATCATGAGCTAACTTGATGTTGTGCCTGCTCTTGTTCTTGGCTTCCCAGGCGATGTACGTCATGGATGAAATGGCTACAGATTCGTCGTGGTGACCACCGTTGTCCGAAGTGGACAAATGCGACGAAAGATTGCCAACAAAGACGGGGATGATGCCGTCGATGCCATGTTGCGGATGAGCCATTTGGATCGCAACGCCGCGCTTCCAACAGTACCAGAGGTATTGTGAAGAGATCTCTCGAACCTCGACGTTGAGCACGTCAAAGTGGGTGTAGTGGACCCATGCTGAAGCGTCTTGCGCGGCGACTCGGGCGCAAATCTGGCTGATACGATCGCGTACCTTGGCGGAAGCGGGTGGATCCAGCGTAACGAGCGCTTCGAGGATGTTTTCAAGTCGAACCGGTTGTAAAAGGTGCTGTGCTTTCAAAGCAAGATCCTCGGTGGTAGCAAAGGTGGGATCGCGCAGTTTGACGGCATCCCACGCCGTCATCAAGAGCAGTCGAGTGAGCAACTCTCCACGCATGCCTCTGAGAATGTCAACGTCGGCCGAGACAAGACACATGGTCTTGAGCGTCTCTAGCATGGAACCGTACCTGTTGACGGCGGACTGCAGCGGCACGTGCTGGTCTCGACGTGCTTCAATGGGGGTAGGCATCATGACGAGGGATGCGGCAACGGCGAGCACAGGTTCCGAGGGCGACGAAATACGAAGAACTGCATCTTGATCTACACCATCCAGGATCCGCATGTGTCGATCCACGGCGTCTCGAGCAAACGTGGCTTGTTGACCAAAGGTGGTCTGGTCGGCGCCGCGAGTGGGCATGTACTCCAGCGCAAGTCTCGAGGCAAGCACATTGAAGCACGTGGTCGCTACGCCACGAACGAATTTAGACGTGCCCAACAACTTGGCCACGGCGGTGGGCCAAAAGCGCGACGGCGCCAGAGAAATCCATAGAGGTCGACCGTATTTTTGAATGTGCACAAGGTCGGCCACCTCGCTGGCGGTTGTAAGCGGAGGCAGCTCGGATCGGAGCACGTCGAATCCGACACCGACAAAGGTGGGCAAGGGAACAGCCGCCTTGTCGCGGAGAGAGGTGTGCTCATGTTGAGGTCGGATGAGGACGGTGGCACTGCTGTTGGTGCTCAGAAGAACTAGCCAGAAGCAGGCGACTGGCGATTGGCCTGCGGCCTGACGTTGCTCATGTTGCCACTCTCCAATAAAGGCCCAAGCACGACAAATGCTATCGAGGAACGGAGTCGGGAGCGACACACACTCATCAATTGCGACAAAGACGAGTGGCTCATCAGCGCCGGTGGCAGACGTGGCCGAGGTCGAGGTCGTCGTCGTCGTCGTCGAAATTGCAGGTTGCATCAAGCTGATTTGGTCGGAAAGACGACGCAGGGGGACATTGAGGTGGGTTTGAAAGATGACGCTGTGACTAGCGTTGCTAGCAGTGGCGGCGAGAGCGAACAAGAGGTCGGCGCGCACTCTACCAGCGACGGCGTCGAAGAAGTGGTTGCGTTGCTCTTCGTGCTCAGCATTGCCAAAGTTGTTGAGTTGAACAAGATACTCAAACTTTGCATGGGGCGAGTCCAAGTCCTCGAGGCGACTGGCCAAGATGTCGAACCAAGCAGCGAACAGGAGGGCGGCTTTGAGATCGGCGGATCCGGGTTTGGATGCCAAATGGATCAAGGCAAGATCCATGATGGACTTGTCGCCCAAGGGATAGCCGTTGCGTGCCGAGGTCGTGTCCTTGGGACGGATGCAGACAAAGAGAAGCGGGACGCTGCGACCGAGTTGGAGAAGCATGCGCGATTTGCCTGTGCCGCTCGACTGAACAATGGTGGTACCCCTGTAGTAGGGACGGTCGCCCTCTGGCTTGTCTCGAAAGAGAGCCATGTTGACCGTGATGGCAAAGCGTAGAAAACGAAGGTGTGCATCGCCTTTGTAGAGCCGACGAAAGCTCTGAGCGAGTTGGAGCCGGAGTGGTTCTTCGGATGGATCGGAGCGCGCATTTTGGGCCGAAGCCTCGGGATCTTGTCCTTGGTCGATCGACAAGTCGGCGACAGCGAGCAGATAGTAGGCCATCTCGTCTGGGTCGAGATGCAGACGACTGCGATGAATGTGCCATGCCGCGTTGGAAACGGCCTCTTGAGCCTGCTTCAAAAGAGCCGGGTGGCTGTGATTCAACAGGTCAAGGTTGGAAAAGCGAGAGCCAAGAAGCGACGAGGTCTGGAGGACTGTGGCCATCGTGACAAAGAAATCTTGGACGGTAAGCTCGAGATCGTCTTGGTCGCCGGATGCCGTGCTGGAAGAGATGTCGGCGCACCTGCGAGAGAGAGACTTCCATCGTTTGCCCACATCTCGCGCCAATTTGGACGCGCTTTGCTTGGCCAGTCTGGTTCGTGGCGAAACATGAAGCGCATCGATCAATTGTGGTGCATTTGTCGACGCATTCATCGAATCGTGACCAAGCGGTGTGGTTGGTGGCTGACGCTGTGACTCGAGATCTGAATGCAAACGCGAGAGATTGCGGATCGCCTCGGCGAACGTGGCAAAGGGAGGCAAATCGGCATGTCGAGCGACGTTTTGTATCACGGTTCGATAGGCGTTCGCAATGATGGGTGGATCCGTGACGGCGCTGGAGAGCGGTGCGTTTGCGACGAGGCCAATGACATGTCGATTGATTCGATGCTGCGCGTCCTCGTTGATGTTGATGTGGATGTTCGGCGGCTGGTTGGAAGAGACATGCGACATTCTCTTTACGCCTAGATATAAAATGTCGTTCGGCTGTAATCAACGTGGATTGAAAGTGGGTGGTGGTGGTGGTGGTGGTGGTTAGGCAAGATTACTTGACATGGGTTGCGTTCGTTTCTAACCGAACTGCGCACGCGCCAGATTTTCGAATCATTTCCGACTTCCGAGAATCAAACCGCTAAGCAACTCGTGAATTCGTGGTTGCGCTTGCAAAGCATTCAAAGCTTTGGCGCGCGAAATTCGCGAGGAGGGAATTTCAGTATAAATCGGGAATCGGGTAGTTCCCGGAAGCATTACCTGTTTAAGGCTTATGTAAGCTTACATAAACAAGCAAAAACAGACCTCTGCATTTCCGCTAGGCACTAGAGCAGTATCAGTGTGTCTCTGATTTCTCTGAATTTTCACGCATCTTGACTGTAACCAATTTCAAACCTTAATGGCACTTTTGCACTGACTGATTAGAAAACCTCCACATGGCCAGATGTGTCCATTTGGCAGTATGGTCCTGGCTGTCATCACCAAGCTATGGCCACCGCCTAGGGCTTGTTGGAAATCATTGTGATTTACCTTCACCATTTTCAGTGGTAAACTATCCTCCATGCACACTTCACATTGTTGGTGCAGACAATGGATCACACATGCCGTCTACCCATTTACCTCACCAAGGCAATGGACATGGCAATGACAACCCATTCCCTTTCACAGCCAATGGGGTGCCAAGGTGACAACCAGCCCAAGTCACCTACAAGAATGAACAACTAAGGAAGTGACTGATTGGCTATTGTAACAACACATCAACTTTGCAGGGATGCACAATGAAGCATCCACTATACACCTGAGTGGACAAGACCAGCAAATGGGCCAAGATGATTGGTACAGTGCTAAGATGGATACAATGGATGCCTCAACCAATTGGGTACAAGGCATGGAGCAACCTCAATGGGAGAAGACAGAATCAAGTCAGGATGTCAGGTAGCATGCAACTACTTAGAGAGATCTGTGACAAGAGGTCCAGGTCTGCACTCACCACAGATTGCCTGTACCAACAATGATGGGTTGATATAGAGAGACAGGAGGGTACACTGGATAGATAGAGTCACATGTATATAAGACAATCATGTATTATAACCACAAACTGGTCTATCATTGTTCCTCACATATTGGTAACCCACACAAGTCCAAGCTACCAAGCACTCTGACAACTAGTTATGTCCAGGAGTACAGTCTCCCCACATTACTAGGCTGCTGGTATCAGAACAGTGATACATGCCTGAGATCATTCACTCCTTGTTAAGGTTATCTATTATCTGCACCAATAATCATTAATTGCTTCAGATGCTAGATATGCCAATCCCACAATTGATGCCTGACCTAATCCACAATTGTACTCTCCCACAGGGCTAGGGTCTGATAATCACTTTGGTTCTCCAGCACCTTCTCAAATTGTAAAAGTTCATGCTCCAATGGTCCCCCCTTTGGTTTTGGCCGTTTTTGCACTTCTTCTGCCCCTACGCCCCCTGTATGCGTGCTCCATCCCTGGTTTCTTGCCTGCACTAGTTTTTCACCATTACGCACCTCTCTGAACCATCAGACTGGGCAAAAGCTGAAAAAGGTTTCCATCTACCCAAGTCGATGCACCAAGTTTCTTTTGGCCACTGCTGTTTTCAAAAGCGAATCGAGTTTGACAACTTGCGCTTGATAAGCCCTGTGCTGCCTCGAGTCTTGAGCGATGTTCGACATGACTACCGACATGTCGTCGAAAGATGTTGTGATACGAGACCCTGCAATGCTGTCGGCTTGAAAGAAGGTCAAGTAGTCTAGAGTGACGGCTCCATTCTCTAACCGCTGGCTGCATGCCTCGAGTGTAGATGCAGCAGTCGACTCGATCTCATGCATACCTGCAAGCACGTACAGGCCACTGTTCGAGATCATGTTTTTCAATCTGTGGGTCGGATGCGCTGTCGAATTGATACAGCTGAAAAACATGGCGAGGTTCAAGGCGGCAACGCTGATGGGTAGAGTCCGCTGCACAGCAGCCAGCGGATTCGTGTCGTCCAGTCCTTGCTCAATGCGATCGCTGCCGCACGGCTGAGCACCGACATGGATCAACCACAATACCAACGCGAGGCATGTCGCATGCAACAGCTTAAATAGCTTCGACACATTGAGCCACAAGTTATTGAGAGAATGGTACGCAGTTGAGATCGGTCAAATTGGAGCAGCAGATGTGGTAGCGCTTCATAATATATGGAGTTTGTCACCTGGTAACTTCGAGTGAGCAGTGCTGGTGCGTCTGCACCTGACTGACCAACGCGATAGCGCACAATGATCTGTACAAAGTGATTCGAAATCCATTTCGCGACAGAGCCCCATCATCAGGTGCTTTGGGGTGTTCGGTGCTAGTAAGAAGCACGGATTGAAACAGGGTTAAGGCGACCCGATGTAGCAAGCATAATGCAAATCGGCCCACCAAACCTGTATTGCCTTGCACTCCTGTCACCTGGCAAAGCGAGCTAGCTCAACTGGAACGTGACAACCTGCGAGTCTGTCGTTGAAAGCGTCATTAACCTTAAAGAATCCGATGTCGACAATCAAGTCGACGGCCGTCGGCGACAAGACTTGCGACAGTCGACAACTTTGATGCTCGGCTCCGCCTGTCTTGCTCTGCTGTGCGATCTGCGCGGGCTGCAGTGTCTTGTCCTTGCCTGTAACAAACCCTGTGTTTCGCTTCAATGTCCAGCCTAGCCTTGAGAGAGGACACATTACGCAACAATGGAGTGAGGAATGATTGATTGGTCGAGGTGCTGCTAAAACCGCAGTACCAACGGACTGCTTGATCGATGCTGTGGCTGAGCGGCTGAGTCTAGAGCGCTGATACCATGTCGAGCTTCTGACGCAAGAACGGAAAAGCGTCCCAGCAAGAATGCCTGCGAGATGAAGAGGTGAGGATGTTGATGGTGGAACCGATTTGTCGATCCTCGAGCCGTACGCAAGTAGGCAGTCGGCCTCGACGCATGCAAGTCTGTCTTGCCTCTTTGCCACAACGCTACCATTGAGCTCGACCTTGCCGAACGCTTCCTGGTTGCGATCGGTCCGAAAACTGCACGATTCAAGCCTATATATAGGTTGACGCAGCACACACCTTGTACACGCTACAGCCTGCTACTGTATCGCCTCAGAACCCTGCGAGAAGAGTCACAGCTTAGCTCAGAAGTCGAGCCTAACGATCATGACAGCAAACACAGCAGCAGGTTTAACTCGCAATCAACGCGTTCGATCTTGATCCGGGTCTGTTGATCATGTCAGCTCCGTCTTGCTCTTTGTCGCAAGCAAAAGGCGCAAAACAGACAAGACACCGTGGATGACACGCTGCTGATTCACGCCATGGTGCAGAATCACAAAGTGTTGCCGAACCCTGCGTGGCGTCGACGAAGGATTGCCCTTTCGTCATTTACTGTTTGACACTTTTCTCCACATTCAAATGGCAATTCTTGTCTGAAAACAGCGACTCGTTGAGTCCATCACACATCGCAAAGATGCAAGGCAAGCATCTCTCACACGCATTGTCTCTCGAGCGGCTCAATCAAGCAGATGGCATTCTGAGCATTCTCTTGTTGCAAATCTGAGCTACCAGTATGATCAAGTCGCAAGCCATGTAGACGACAAGCAGGTCTGATGCATGCACAATGGCACGCTTGCGACGACCTCTTACAATGTTGCTCTTGTCACGGCTGCTGTTGGGGATGCCGAGTGAGAGCTCTTATTTGTTGAGCTTCTTGAACTGGAAGAAGGTAGGGAAGCCGACGACGAGCTGGGTCAGGGTGTACTTGATGCTCGTGACCAAATCAGCGCCGCGGTAGAGCGTGTAGACAAACATGGCAGCGGCCTCGGCAACGTGAACCTTTGCGATGATGTAGAACCACTTGTCCAGATTGGCGGTGCCTCCAAACACGTTGGCGAAGCTAGGGTTCTCTCGGCCAAAGTAGTAGGCAGCAATACCGATCACCGCAACCGTAGCGGGTCGTTGAGGCAGAGCGTAGCGGATCTGACCGAGCAAATGCAAGATTGGCAAAAGTGCGAGTGCACGGCCCAGAGACAGGTGGTTAGTTGTATGTGTCAACGAGCGCTACGCCACGGCGCCCCTCCCAGGTCGAGATTACTTACGGGAGCAGACATATGGGGCAAAACACAGATGGTGGAAGAGGAGACGGGTGCCAAGGCTTGAGAAAGGGTCTACTTGATGGTCACCGGCCGTGCTCCACATTTTATACCCGCCAACCGGATGGATTTACAGGGCTCGGTGGCACCCGCACCAGTTTGTCGACGCTTTGTGGTTGTCTGGCCGAGTCTCACGTCAACGCCTTTAATGGTTCCCACACACGTCAAACCTGGCCAAGGTTCCCGCCTAGCAGCGCGGCACACACCGACCCCTTGTCACTGACAGCTGCATTGGCCGACACTTGTCAAGACGACATGAATTCACAATCATCGAGACTGACAGACGAGGCATGCAAATGTGCTACATTGACCAGACTATTGCGTCAGACTAGGGGAAGAGAAGAGCTTACTGTCGGCTAATCAAACATGAACAACAAGTGGCAGCAACTAAGCGCTCTGTTCATCCTGTTTGTGACCGTGCCTCGATCTCCTCTTGAGCAGACCGTGAGGCTTGTTACCGGCGCCAGCGTCACCGCTAGCACCACCGCCATAGGCACGGGCTCCGCTGCCGTCCGTGGCGCCCGGCTGTTGGGCTCCACTGGCTCCGCCAGTGACAGGAGCAGACCGAACTCCGGGATTGGCCGCGGTCGAAGCGCCCGGGTTGTAGGCATCATTGCATCTCTTAAGCTCCTTGTTGAAGCTGGCGGCAAGCTGAACAGCAGCCTTTTGCTCTTGAGCGGGGGCAAGCTTGACGAGCTGATTGGCGAATGACTTGGTCTCGGTCTGGAACGCGCCCACGCTCTGGGCGGCAATACCCACCACACCGAGCTTCTCGAACTGGGGCTTGAGCCTGATCATCTGATCTACCACCAGTTTGACCTTGCCCTCGGTCTTGCCCAGAGTCGAGAGAATGAGGTTGGCATCCTTGTCCGTCGGCTTTTCGTCGAGGTGCTGCACGCACTCAGCACCGGTCTTGATGTTGGCTGTCAGACTGTCTGCAGCTTCACGGATGGCAAGCCCAGTAAAGTAGTTGAGCGATTGCACCTGAGAGTGCTGGTACAGGTTGTCAACGCTAGTGTCGATGGCAATGATATCCTTCTTGACATCGTTCAGCGAAGAGGCCGCAATAATCGAGGCGAGGACGAGCAGAGAAGCCGAAAGAGGGATGGCGAGCTTCATTGTTGGACTGGCTGTAAACGAGTAGATCTGGATGGGGACTGATTGAAGAGGACGAGTAGCGTTTGCTGTAGAGTTTTTGTTGTGAGAGGACGGGCGGGGTTTGGTGAAGGGGGGATCCTTTTGCTCCTCTTCCCGTCTTCCTTATATCTTCGAAGCTGATCTCGAAGCTTGCTTTTGCTGTCGAAGGAGCCATGAGCAGTCTGTAGCTGGAACGCCGCTGGAGCCATCCTGTCAGCACACCGCTGTTGAGGAGGCAGCTGCTTTGAGCAGCATCCGACTACATTATGACGGCGAGCCTCGACAAAGGGGATGGTTGAATAGCACGCCACTCTCAGAGGAGCCAGAAGATCAGTTCCGGACGTGCTGTTCTGTGCAAGATGTAGCATGCGTTGAAGCCGCTTTCATCAGAACGCCGTAGACCTCAGAACCAATTCGGATGATGCAAAGGCAGCGTTCTGACCTCACTTGGGCTCCAAGACGTAGCTGCTCGATGGAAAGAGTGATTGGGTCAAGACAGCGTTAGGGAGATTGTAAGGGTAACCTTTACAAACCCCGAGGATCAGTGCTCGCGCACGCTCATCGCTGCAGTGAAAGCGAGCTGTGCGCTGCAGAGGCAGTGTCAATGTCAGTCGGCAACAGTGCACATCGTCTACACAGTAAAGGCTTGAACGCACAGACCGTTGCCCTGCAAGGCGCAACCACTCTCGCTTGACCAGTGAAGGCAGATCTCTCATATTGTACGTGAATAGAGACACAGCCCCTAGTGAGGTGTTACGGCTGCGCAAAGTCCGATTCAACAGACTCTTGGATGACCAGCTGCCCATGGCATCCAAGTCGGACTTCGCCTGTCAAAATCATACGACTTGTTCAAGTGTAGCCTCCATCAACGGATCCCTTCGCACGGTTCGGTCGCCAAGTCTGTGTTCACAAGACCATTGGCTTCTCGGATCGCTCAAGACACGATGAAACTCTGCAGAGACGCCTTTTCACCATTGCCATCCACTCGAGATCCCGAGACGCAAGAGGTTCAAGACGACTCTGTAGCGATGAAGGAGGGAGCTGTTTGGTGGATCTACTTGTGCGATTGGCTTATGCAAGTCGCTTACGAAGGAGCTGCATAATACAATTCGTGCACCTTGGCAGACAGAGCTAGTGTTTCTTGTATCATTGAGACCGATGCTGCCTGTAGATTAAGGCTGACAACGCTTGCTTCACAACTTTCTCTGACCCTGCGCAGGAGTCAATACCATGTTGGACGCCTTGCTCTTGCGCGCCTCATCTACCCTCTGATATGTCGGAGTGAACTCTACTTTCAACGCTTCGACCGTGTCTGACGTGGTATACTCGCGCCAGCCAAAGTCTTGCACCATGGCTCCGAGCAGCCAAATCAGCTCGAGCTGCGTCAAGCATCTGACCGTGCTCTGAGAGCTGATCGAATGTGCTAACTGGCAGTAGAGTAGTTGCAGATCATCCAGGTCGAAAGTCGACTGAGAGAGCTTGATCTTGTTTTCCGCAAGCGTGGTCGCGCTGTGATGCTTTTTGATCTCGCCCTTGGCCCAATCGTGGTTGATGCCTTTGGAAGAGGAAGCTTTGAGAACGAGCGAGGCTAAGAAGACGAGGTCGGCATGTCCATGTGCTGTCAACTGAAGGCGCTGTGGAAGATCGTCGCATGTGTCCAGGTCGAGGCTCTTGGCGTCCTTTTTGCTCCCCTTGCCTCCGTTGGCAGCCGGCACGAACCAAAACTCGTGGAACCTGCGAAAAGTTTGAGTTTTGCCTCGCTCTGATTCATTTGCCTCGTCGTTGTCGTCGCTGCTAGCTCCTGCATTGGTGTTACCTAGATCAGTGTACCACATCTTTGCGTTTCTGAAGTCGCCCTCGAGCTTGTGTAGCAGGGCATGCAACCAGTCCAAGTAACGGCTGCCTCCTTGGGCCTTGCGGACGAGAAAATGTGCTGAATACAGATCTCGCTTTGTTGCCGGAAGCGTGAGACGAGTGACCGAGACTGTAGCGCATCAGCAAGCCGCCTGATTTTTCAACTACCATGAGCAGAGTGGCTACTGGCTACTCACATTGATGAGATGAAGACAGGCTTCGATTGCAGGATGGAGCGATGCTGCTGCTATCTCGCCTTGTAGATGAGCATGTTTGGGGCGGCTGTGCGGCACAGTGACAGCCGGTAGACCGGGTACACTCTCCAGCAGCTTGGCCAACCACGGAGGTGGGCCTGTCACTTGAACTGCTACAAAGGCATCTACGAAATTGCTTCAGAGTTCATCGAGCCTCTTGTCCATGCTGAATACCGAGAAAGGAGAGCGAGCGAATAGAATCACAACAGTAAGATGGGGACTGTTCTCTCAAAAGAAGTACATAGTTGCGAAATAGCAGACATACACTTACGCCGAGCTTGTACAGCAACCGAGGGCACGACAAACGCCTGATGACCAAGCTGTCGATCTCGAGATGCAAAGCCATGCCTATACGACGTTCTAGCGAGCCTCATGTCCTACTGTACAGTATGTGTGGAGGAGCAAACGCGACTAAGGCAATTTGATGCGTCAAAAGACCAGAAAGACCAACCCCTTGGGAAATGCTTGCTTGCGGTTGCTTGTTTGCCTAGAGGCATCCGGTGTGTTTGTGCTAGCCGCTTGCAGATTGAATAGCGAAGTTTCGGGCGGCGAGCCAGGCACCGAGCTCGAGCTCGGATAGCTCATTCTTCACGGCTCGCAGAGTTTGTTCAAAAGCGAGCTGGGAGGCAACTCCTCGAAGCGGGGAAGCCGGGTCAAACCCTGTCGTTTTCAACGTGAATTGCAGCAGCTATCAGGAGTCCGAGATAGGTGCATCGGTCACTTGATCGCTCTCAACACACGGCAGATTGCAAGACGAATCAAGGGAAAGCAAAATCTGCGGTCCGAGTTCAAGCGGTTGGGGCGAAATTATGATCGAGACAGGGTGATATTGACATGTATAGTGTACAGGCGTGAGACGCTCATCTTTACCACTTGCGACCGAGCTGTAAACAAGGGATGATAATGATGGAGGATAAGGACGTCAGCAACAGATATTGGAATGATACAAGGCGGTCAAGCCGACCAAACGAGTCAGTTGACGTCAACAACGTCGAGCAAGGATACCTGCAACAAGACCTTGCCCGTCGGTGTTATACTCGAAAGGAACGAGTGGCGAGTCACGTTTATCTGAAACTTGCCTTTTGCTGCACGCAAGCTTTGAAGGCGAGAAACTCCTTCTGGCACATGTTGCGCTCAATGTTTTCGTAGTTGGCCGTCACGCACTGACCGTAGACGCGAGCCTGTCATAATGCGCAAATGAGTGTCAAGAATGCAAGACCAGCAGCGCCATGTTCAGCGACGAGACGAGGAACGATGCTGGAGAAGCTGGCAACTCACCTCTGCTGAGCATTTGGCCGCGGCTTTAGCAAACGTCTGTACGGGCGCTACATCCCTCTGCTTGATCACACTGGACCTCATGACCGTGTCCAATGTAAAAAACAGAGACTGCCCAGGGGTCGCAGCAGGCTCGATGCGATGGTGGTGAGCTCAATCGAAGCTGAAAGAGGTAAAATAGGATCAAAGAGGTTGGGTGGAGCTGCATACGTGCATAAGCAGCATCGATCGATGTGTTTCTCATCGGGAGCTGCGATCGGTAGTAAAGTCGGCTTACTGCTCGGCCGGTACGCTGAAGCTCGGTTTGGGGTCGGAGAAAATCAGCAGTGATTCCCCGAATTCTGGTCAAACGATAGAGAAGGCGAAGCACCGATTTGGGCCAGTTCAGGGTCCTCGCACTGAAGCAGTTGAGCGAAAGGGTCTCGATTTGGGATGGCAGGCAAAGGCGAGGGCGGCAGAAGCTCATCCAGGACATCGGTTTAGAGCCTAGACATGAGGTGTGTCAGGAAAATCTCCGGGCTTTGGCGGCTGATGAACGATCTGCCTCGTACAGCTTGAGTGGGCGGGATCTTTGTGTCGAGCAACGCATTGCGTAAGGAGCAGAGGCTCAAGGAGCGGCGGCTTGCCTACGAAAACCTACATCCGACCGCATAAACGAGCACGAGTCCCCAATCAAGAGAGGAAGAGCTATTGCTATGGCTGCTGTTGTTGTTTCAAAAAGGAACAGGACGAGGCGTCCAACGGCTCTTTCTCGCTGCTGCCGTCCCCGGAAAAACTCGAGGCAGAATTCGAAGAGATGCATGCAAGCTCGACAAGGTTGCTGCTCTTTCCTCTTCCTGTTTGTCCCCGCGTGGGAGGAAAAAGAAGCCTTAACTTATTGCACGCCGCTGTTGTCGTCGTCGGCTACTTGGCCTTGCTCTCCAACCGGCGCTCGACTGTCGTGCCTTAACTACAGTAGTCCGCAAAGCATCGGACGGAACTCGCTCCTCTTGAAGCACACATCACATTCTCCATCCTTTCTTCGCTCTTCTTCACTCCCAACGATCACCTTTGTCACACTCCACCTCCTCTTGATAAGATCACATCACCCCGAATACTCTCGCTCTTTGATAAGAGTGCCACCGAGACAACGAGACAAGGATGACGGAGCTCTTTGCAGAGGTGGCGGACCCATTTCTGCGTCACTGTCTCAAAGTGGTGCAGACGACACCTACCACTTTCATCTACATTGGATCCGGCGCCAAGATCGCCTATCGCTGGCTCAACGTCGACGTCGACGCCTTTCATCAAATCGCGGCCGAACATGGAGCTGGCACCTCGTCGGCATCCTTCCCGAAACCGCCCAGACGAGCCGAGGTGCCGCTGCTGCTTCACTGCGACTTTCGCGCGGGTATGGACATGTGGGACCCGCTCTTCCTCGCGCATCTGCTCAAAGCACGTCCACTCGTCATCTTTGACCCTTGTCACTGCGGGAGATCCGTCTCGAACCGCGATACGCGTCCTTACATGGGCTCTTTCTACAAGTGGGCCAAGCACGCCGTCGCGATAGCCGATTCGCTCGGAATGACCGAATACGACGTGCTCGGCTTTGCCATGGGCGGTGCAGCTGCTTTACTCACGGCGCTCTACCCGAGTCCTGCTACCACACGCGTGCGCAAGATTGTCGCAGCTGGCACCACGGGCCCAGCCATCTCGGCGCGACTCTATGAAGAGTGCTCGCGAAGTTCCATGTCGATCGCTTGGCCGCGTGACGACTGGAATCTCATGAATGCATCGCGCCTCTCGCTCAACGACGGCACCAAACCCGAAGAGGTCAAGCAGGCGCTCAAACATACCTTCTTTACCGAGTCGCCTGCTGGCCAGCAGGCACTGGAAGAGCATTGGCAACGCATCAACAGTTTCGCCCAGTACCGCTCCAAACTGCCATCAGAAGCACCCTTTATCGGTTTATTGGAAGACCGTCGAGAGTTTGGTCCACTCCGATGTCAGCGTCTCGCATGGAGAAGCTGGGAGACGCTGCCACAACAACGCGGAGGCACTTACACCGATCCCATGGCCAAGGTCAACGTGCCCGTGCTCGTCATGAACGGCATCAACAACTCCCTCATCCCCGCCAGCAGGAGTTGGGAGCTCATGTGCAGGCTGCCCAAGCCGGCCTTGAACCTGTACGAAGACTCGGGCGCCGGCTTCATCTGGCAGTATCCGGAACGTGTGGCCAGGGACATCAACCATTTCTTGGACATTGATCACTCCAACCTGCAATCTCAGGTGCTGCCCTCAGCTTCTTTGCCCACACCAACCGCCATGCCGGCCAACTATCCACCTTCATCCACATATGCAGCCACGCCATCGTCGGCAGCGCCAGGATCCGCACAGAATCCCTTTGCTGGCATCTCACATCCTTACTTTGCAAACACGCCCACCGGTCACCAGCAAACTCATCAGCCTTACCTGCACAACCCGCCTCCCAACTTCCAGCCCGCAGAACTTGATCGCTTCCAGAGGGCGTCCAAGCTCTGATTGCCACCTCTCCCTCCTGTTGTTCTCATGTCACTAGTGCCCTCTTTTGTTTCGTCGGGTTTGTAAAAGTCACCGGTTCTTCTTGTTCTCTGATCCTGCGTGTCGCCGCATGCCAAGCTGAACGTGCCACTCAGAAGTTCAGAAGTGTGTGTTTACGTGCGAGTATCGTTATACATGTATAGACAGAGACAATGTGTCAAGACTCCACCCGTGATTACCGTGTTCGCGACAGATCCTGGAAAGCGCTTTCGATGCAGTTCTTAATCTCTCGGTAGCTGACCACCAGACAGCTGTGTTCGTCGCGCGAAGTGAGCATGATCTTTTCGTCCGTGCCCGCGTCGAGCTTGTTGAGGTTGGTTAGGATGTGGCTCAGATCTACCACGGGTCGCCCGGCTTCATCCACCGAGTGGAAGACGTGGTCGCGGAACAACTTGATCACGTACCGGTCGCCCGTCTCGGCCCATCTCGGGTCGTGGTCAAACTCGGGTCGTTCATTGATAAAGCCAAACTTGCAAAGCAGACGCACCAGACGGCCATTCTCGAGCTCCTTCATCAACGAATTCTCCATCAAATCCGTATAGTTGAGCGCAGAGTCCATCTCGTCCGCGCAGTGGCTGCCGAGCACCTTGACGAGCTCAGCGACGTTGCGAGGCACTTCGCCTGCGTCTTCAGCACTCTCTTCAGGAGCAGTCGACTGGCCCACGAGCCAAGCCACGACGTTCTTAAGCTCGGCAGAGTAGCGGCCAGCAAAGATGGCGAGGCTCGAAGCCATGTCCTTGGGAGCAGAAAAGTTGTTGAGGCCGACGCTGACGATGAGCGCACCCAAGTTGATCAGATCCTCGAGTTGCTGCGCCTTGAGCGCTTCTGGTCCGTTTTCATCCGGGTTGTAGGCGATCACGTCAAAGACAGAGCAGCAGTTGATGCGAACGCGGTTCTTGCCCGTGCGCAGCACCTTGCTCGTCTCGATGCATCGAGCTGCGAGGTTGCTCGAGTGGATGGAGCGCAGCGCCGAGGTGAGTTGGCATAGGTAGCTCCACAACGTGCGTTCGGGCACCTGCATCGATACCGCCTGCATGCGACCCGTGCGACGATCGGGCTGAGCGGCCTTGACGGTCATGTGCTCGGCATACAGCGTGGTGGCCAACGGATGGTAGTCGTAGACAAAGACGATCGACTGGTCGCCAAAGGCGCGTGTGGTAAAAGCTTCGCGGACGCTCACGATGCTGGGATGGCGGATGCGGCGCCAGCGCTCGACGAGCGAGATGGCAGCTTCATGCTGCAGGCGGAAGCCTTCGAGCCTGCGCAGCACGTATCGTTTGCCATCGAGCGTGCAAGTGGCTTTGTACGAGTGGCTTCGGTAGCCAAACACTTTGCTATGATCGCCAGAGGCTCCCGTTGCACCGTTAGCGCCGGGCGCACCCATTCGAGGATCGATGAGGCCCGGAGGCATGCCCATCGAGGAGGGTGCACCAGGACCGGGATGTTCGAGCGGCACAAGGGAGTGGTAGACGTGCAGCTCCTCGGGTAGATTGGGGCCGCCAAGCTCCGGGGGAGGTACACTTGCAAGCATGGCTTCTTGCTTGCGCTGAAGTTCTTCGCGCTGGTTGGGATTGAGGAAGAAGGCATTGGCAGTGAGGTGGTGCGGATGCAAGTTGGAGACATGAGGCAACGGTGGAGCGTAGAGGTGGTAGTGAAGTGGCTGTCGGATCTTGGCGGCACCGTTGGCGGCTGCCGAGTAGTAATCCATGCCGCCTCCGAGACCAAGCCCAGGCGGACCTTGGGGAGGCGTTGGGTCGCCGAACTCGTTCATGTGCTCGTACGGGTTGTACGGACGCGCAGCTTGGCCCTGAACTGCAGAGGATGCCGACACGCCCATCTGAGCATCGCCGGTGTGAGACGGATCAAAGGAGCTGTTGATCGGGTCGACTTCGTAGCTGGAGGTGTACAAGTTGGGTGTGCCGGGGCCGTTCTGGGTGTACGCGCTCGGAGTAAACTCTTTCGAGTTGGCCGAGTCGATCCTCAGGTCGTTGACATCCGATGCGACGGCGTCCACGGCTGATCGGGCGGTGGGAGCTGGAGAAACGGCCGAAAGCGAAGGAGAGGAGCTGCCGCCAATCTTGGGCACAAAGACGGCAGCTGCGACGTTGCGAGCGCTGAGGGCACCTTTGAGCGGGCTAGCGGGAGCATTGTTGGCGCCCCTTACCTTGTTGGGCGAGGTGGCAGGGGACGACGAAGCAGCCGATAGTCCAGACGCCAACTGTGCTGCGGGGGACTTGGGAGTCTGAGCATTGGTGTTGGAAGCATTCGCGGTCGAGGCGGAAGCGTGATCAAAGGGACAGCCGTCGTTCTGGTACTTGCAATGGCCGTAGATGGCGACGTTGCGACACGGTTTTCGCGCCGAGGCGGTGGCATTGGCGCCTGCGGGAGACTTGGATGCTTCGGGCTGCAGCACCGACGCCGTGCCGGCAGCTGTGGTAGCGCCATAGGACAGTCCAGGTTTGGCTCCGGGCGGTGGAGTGGATGCGGGTGCTACGATGGGAATAGCAGAGCTGCGGGTGGGCCTTGGAGGCAAAGCACCATTGAATGCGGGTGGGATCTGCTGCTGTTGGTGCGAGTGATGGTGTTGCTGCATGCCAGGCCGATTGTGAGGTGGTTGTGGTGGTGGTTGCTGCTGTTGGTACGGCTGGTGAGGAGGACCAGGAGGAGGATGTGCGTGGTTGAAGTGGGGTGGAGGTTGTGGTTGCTGCTTATGCTGGTGGTGGTAAGGTGGTTGCTGAGACTGTGAGTAGTGATACATCGCTGATGATCGACATTTATCCAGGCTTGTGTGGCAAGAAAAGAGGACTGGCGGTGGTGATGGTGGTGGTGTTGGTGTGGGTAATAGTCGTCTATCCGACGTTAAAGATAGTCTTCAAAAAGATGGTCGATATGTGCCTCTCGCTTGTCTCGATGTTACATCGCCAATCAGGTTTCGTGGATCGTCCGCGTTCGCAATCCGAAAGAGTCGATGGGCGGCCAGCGATTGAAGACAATAGCTGATGACGATGGAATGGCAGCAAGAGGTGCTGGTAAAGATGGAATTGCTTGTACTGTATCGGATAGCGAGCGGAAGGCGTTTGCTGCAATTGCCATTGCTCGATCTGTGCTTTTGCGCTTTCGCTGCCTTCGCCCTGCTGCTGTCGTACTTTGCCTGCTGTTTCTCGCTCATCGGACTCGCGCCCGTGAGCTTCAATCATCGCGGTCGGTTACTCCGTCTGTCTCTTTCTCTCGCTTTTTTCCCAGTAAGAATTACAAGTCGCCGTCTGCTGGCTTTTTTTTTAGTCACGTCGAGCATGGCTGGGAAAATGGCGCGCATCCGGCTCAACCACGAGCTAACAGAGAGAAAGAGAAAAATGCGAGAAAAAAAAAATCGGGGGAGTATAGCACGAGACAGGATGAAGGTCTCTGTTTGCTGCTTGATTTTCGATGGTCCGCCCGCTCGACACGGTTTGCGGATTGGCAGCGAAAAAGTCGAATCACCTTTTGGAAACTGAACCCCTTTGCGGAACGAGTAACGCCAGGCAGAGGCGCGCGAATTACACCCTTCTCGCTGTCTCTCCCTCTCTCTCTCCCCGTCGCGGATTTCATTCAGTCGTTTTCGCCACTTTCGCACGGTGGCTTCGCAGCATTCCAGCAGCAAAGTCTGTTCGGTGGGCACTCATCGCTGCTTGTACTCTGTCCATATCATCCCATCAACGATCACTCACTGGTTTCAGGCATCTTTTCCATTCAGTGCTCAAGCAAATACCTACCAAGCTCGCTCGGCGACACTTCAGGACCAGCTCTCCGTTCTTTCCTCTCGATGGTCGCACGCTTCCGCGGCTAGTCCGTCTAAAGTCTCAGAGCATTGGCACTCTTTCTGCGAACGATCACACTGTCACTATCCTTATCGCAGGCATTCGTCGGCAGCTTCCGAGATAGATCATGCATTGCTTGTTCCGCTTTCTGTGACCGCTACCGAATCTATACTCTCCCACGGTTCCGTTCGCAGTACAAGCGCGTGCTACACAGCCCGTCGGGCCGCTCGGTTTTTCCTCCATCATCAGTCAGCACATTCACTTGGCTACAAACGGCTTTGATACAGTATGGCAGGGGATCTTGACCACGCCGCTTCGGCTGCTGCCGCTGATGCTGGTGCACAAGATGTCGTCGACCTCGGCTTGGATACTGTAGGTGTCGCCTCTGATCCCGGCCAGGTCAAGCACGACTCATCACCACACTCGTCAGCATCCCAACCGCCACCATCACCCCGTCCACCTCCGCCACCAGCTTTCACCCCTTCACCCTCTCCGCCACCGCAATCCGCATTCACCAGCACAGCCGCTCAGAACCATGACTCGGCGTCATCAAAGCGCTCGCCAAGTTCCCCACCTTCCGCCGATGCTGCCCTTCCCGCATCGCCATCAGATATGAACCGAAGCGATACCGCAGCTTCCCGGTCACCTTCCGCGCTCGACGACGACAGTGCCATCGACCACGACGATGCCGAATCTTCTGCTATTGCATCCACCTCTTCCGCACGCAAACCCAAAGCCAAGCCACAGCCTCGACTCGTCACGCATCTTCCGCTCGCAGAAGAGGCCGCCATGGCTACCTTCCAGAAAATCACCTTCAACGACTACCACGACAAGAAGCTCGGCAGACCTCCCGGCAAATTTGACGACTACATGATCTGCGACTGCAACCCCAACACCGAAAACCTCGACATGGCCTGCACAGACTACTCGGGCTGCATCAACCGCATGACCCAGATCGAATGCTCCACGTCCAAATGTCGGTGGGGCAAGCAGTGTCGCAACCAGCGCTTTCATCGCAGACAGTACGTCAACGTCGACATTGTCCAGACCGAAAAGAAGGGTTTCGGCCTGCGCGCCGCTCAGGATATTCCAAAGGAGACCTTCGTCTACGAGTACGTCGGAGAAGTCATGAATCAGCTCACCTTCCTCGAGCGCATGCAGCAGTACCGTGTCGAAGGTATTCGCCACTTTTACTTTATGATGTTGCAACCGAACGAGTACCTCGACGCCACAAAAAAGGGAGGCAAGGGCCGCTTCATCAACCACAGTTGCAATCCCAACTGTTCCGTTTCAAAGTGGCAAGTTGGCAAACATCTCCGCATGGGCATCTTTGCCAGACGCAACATTCTCAAGGGCGAAGAGCTCACCTTCAACTACAATGTCGATCGCTACGGCAACGATGCTCAGGAATGCTTCTGTGGAGAGCCCAATTGCGTCGGCACGCTGGGTGGCAAGACGCAGACCGACCTTAGCGGCATTGACGATCTCTTCCTCGATGCTCTCGGCATCTCGGACGAGGTGGAGCAGACAGAGGCCAAGGGCTCGCGGCGCAAGCGGGGTAAGCGACTCGATCTCGACTTTATCCCGCAAATGCGTCCCATCAAAGAGCACGAGGCCACGCGTGTCATGACCGCTGCCCGACAAGCCGGCCCCAAGCGCGAGATCCTCGAAAAGCTGCTGCGCAGAATGGAGATGACGACGGACGTCAACGTGCAAAAATCGCTCGTCAAGCTGCACGGATTCATCCTCATGCAATTCTTGCTCGAGCAGTGGTGGAACGATCGTGACATTGTGCTCCTCATCGTCAACGTTCTCGCTCGATGGCCGCTCATTGCGCGCAACAAGGTCATTGACTGCGGCGTGGAGGACCAGGTCCGCACCGTCGCCGAAACCTATCGACCAAAGACAACAGCCAAGCTGGAGGGCACGGACGTCCAAGGCGAGGTCAAGAAGGAAGAAACGGCTACCAACGCCGCGGCAAGGGCGGAGCTCAATGGCAACGGCAATGCAGAATCAGAGCCAACGCAAGCACCCCTGCTTGTAGGTGCTCCACCTGCACAGGACGCCGAGGTGTCTTCTCGCGCCGAGCACCTGCTCCAAGCATGGAGGAAGCTCGACATGACGTATCGCATTGCACGCAAGGACGCAATCAAGCAGGATGGCGACGACAGCAAGGACACAGCCGCCGTCACCACGTGGGTTGACCGTAGACGAATGCAGGATCTCGACGATCCGCTCGACCTGGATCATGCACAGGCACCGAACACCGTCTCGTCGGAGCTCGGCTCGGCTCTTTCGGGCGATCAGGATTTGCGCGAAAGCAGACCAACTTGGCAGCCACCACCTGCACCAGCTTTGGCAGGCAACGGGCCTGGAAAGCGAATGAATGGATTCGGCCACCTGAAAGCCTCGCCAGGCAGCTTTACGCCAAGTCGACTTCAGTCTTCGGGCCAGAGCCCGCTCACGCCAGACCAACTCACCTCTGCCTTGTCGTCGTCACTGGCCAAGTCTCTCCCAGGTTTGGTCTCGTCGCTCAAGCAACAACAGTTCCAACTACAGCACCAACACCAGCAGCAACAACCACCTCAGCAGCTGCCAGCACAGCCAGTCACAAAGTCGATTGAAGACATCATCCGCGAGGCAAACGAGGCCGAGGAGCGTGCTCGCAAGGAAGCCGAAGCGGCGGCCAAGGCAGCACGCGAGCTTGAGCTCAACGGTGGTCTCGGTAGCAGCTCTTCTCGCAAACGCCCATCGTCTTCGTCTCGACACTCGGACAAGCGAGCTAAGCACGCCTCGTTGTCGTCGTCGTCGAGCCAGTCGGCAATTCGGCAACCGTCTTCCAATGGTGTCGACTCGAGCTCGAACATGGGCGCCGCCGACCTCGCAGCCAGCAACGAACGACGTCTGCGAAAGCTTGTCGGCGAGATCGTCGTGCGCCAAATGTCCAAGCACAAGGACGAGTTGGAGCGCGAGAGCTTCAAACGACACGCCAAGGAGTTGACGAATGCAATCGTGAGCAAAGAGATGCGCAATCCCAAATCGTGGCCTCCTGCGCGCGGCGCGGCCTTGACCGAGCTGTCGAACGAGAAGAAGGTCAAGATCAAAGCGTTCGCCAAAGAGTATATTGACAAGCTGATGGCGAGAAAGGGCAAGGGTAAAGGATCCACTACACCATCGAGCAATGAAGCTAGCTCGAGCAATGTCGTCAGCAGTAGCAACAACGGCAGCATTTGATACCAAAGTCGCTACATAGTCTGAGCATTCAGATTCCTCATGTATTGTCTGTCTACATCACCCAAAATGTATTCTACCGTGTAATCTTGACCTCACAAACACGCTCGTGACTGCGTCGTCGATCAGACAAAGTCGATGAGAAAGGTTTGGATTCACCATCGAGTTTACATGTGTCTAGGAGAGCAGATAGCGACGTTGAAGCCACAAGGCGAGGGCAGCGATGAGGAGCGAGAGGAAGATGGTGGTGTAGAAACCCATTCTGGTCTCGGAGATGAAAGCGAGTGCGCCTCCTCCACTGGCGGCAGATTCGAGGAGCGCCTTAACTGGGATGGGAATGACGCGTAGGGTATTGTCGGCGCTGGCAGAGATGAGCAGGTTGGAGGACGGGTTGAACTTGAGACATGTGGGTGGAAAGTCGTGCGCATGCAAGATCTTGAGGACGGGGCGCAATGTCTTTGCATCCAGTACGCCGATGGACAAGTCGGAGGATCCATAGGCGAGGAAGCGGCCGTCTGGGGACACGTCAAAGACGGTGACGGGTCGATCAGAGACGTGACGTGTTTCGATCAAGTCCCAAGAATCAGCGTCCCATGCTGTGACGAAACTCTTGCGGATCTTGGCCTTGGGACCTTTCCCGCCTGCAGGCGCAGCATTGACAACGGTAAAAAGCTTTTCTTTGCTGGCATCGCCGCGACCAAACCGTGCGGCTCGGAAGGAGCAAGGACCCTTGCCTCCTAGTGCTGGATTCTTGATGGTCTGAATGGTCTGTGCATATCCTTCAGCGAGCTGAGCGGAGGCGTTATCGTGGTTGGTCAACGTATCGTCTGCATTGGCTTCGGAAAAGGGAGTGGTAGCGTAGACGACGAGCTTGGAAGAAGAGGTGAATACGACGTGGGTGTTGGAGTGAGAAAAGTCGGCGTCGTAGATTTCGCTTTTGTCAAAGTCGTGAGAAGGGATCGAGATGGACGTGTCTTTGGCTTCGGCAGCAGCGAGAGCGGAAGAAGACGGCTCGCCGGCATCGTTCCAGATGGGTGAAACGGCTGGATATCGATGGAGTGCAACTTGACCATCTGTAGTGGCGACAGCCAGCATGCGACCATTGGGACTGAAAGCGGCGACTTTGACATATTGTTCTGGATCTTGGATATGCATCGACTGCACGGCTCTGTCAAAGTGGAGCTCGACCTTGACATCTTGCTGCTTTGCTTTGCCTTTATCTGTAGACGGGCCGCCTTTTCGCCATCGGCGGAGTCCGATTTCTCTGCAGCGGTAGAACTGAAGAGGGTGTACTTGAAGATGCGGATGGGCTGATTGTTGCCCCTTCTGACCTCGTCGGCGATATTGTTGATTCCGCAAACGAGCTGAGATTTCGACGTATTAATCGACATGGCCATGGGAGCATCTTCGTCTCTCGAGAGGCTAAGCTGATCGAGCTTGTGGATGGTCTGCGCAGCGAGATCTACGTGTGCTGCTACGACTGCATTCGTGACACCAGAGCGACCCGCTCCACCTCCGCCCGAGTAGACAATGACATTGTCGTCGATGAAACCGACCGAGTAGATTGGGATCTTGGCTTGCACCGGGAAGTGTTGCGTCCTCGCCATGTTAGATGTGACCGCAGTCCTAGCGTGTCCGTTCTGTGAATGCGAAGGTGGTGGATGGTCGCCGAGAGAGTTGCTCGATGGTGAGGTGCGGATGATGGTTGGTGGGCGGAAAGCAGCCAAGATGTGATGGAACGAAAAGGATGCAACGTGTTTTTCCAGTGCAGTTGACGTGGCTTGTGCGTGGAGAAACGCGCGTGGTGAAAGGTCGGCACACCCGAGCCAAAGCCTTGAGCCAAAAAGCGAGAGAGCTGCAGGCCTTCTTTATTTTATTTTATTTTCAAATTTGGAAGAACTGTGCCACGGGTGCAGGAAGCCGATGCAAGCCCACAACGCTGGCAGCACCGCACAGTGCAGAAATGAACACTCTCGCCCGCAGCTTGCGTGTGGCAAAGACCCTTTGTTCACTCTTCGCACTCACAAAGATCCTTTCCATCACGAATCACGATACGATTCGCTGACTTGGACATGGTCAGAGATGTCGGAATGAGCGCTGCTGTGACAGTACTGCCGAACGAGGTCAAGCGCGAAACACGGCAGCCCAAGACGTTGACTCGAGCACAACTGGCAGAGCGCATCGCCCAGGGAGAGACGCTTGTGTTGCATCGACGAAAGATCTACAAGGTGGATCGATGGCTTGCAAGGCATCCTGGTGGCGAGCTCACCATCCTTCATTTTGTCGGACGTGATGCCACTGACGAGATCGAAGCCTACCATTCGGATGACACCATCTCACGCCTCATGTCGCGCTTTGTCATCGGCCACCTCGATGAAGCAGATTGGCACAATTACCGACCTCTGGTTCCGCCAGTACAGCTTGGCTATCGAAGAGGCAAACTGGATCATCCTCATGCTCAAGTAGCAATGTGGCGCCATCGCAACACGCCAGCCACCTCCTCAGCCGCCTCGGATCGAGCCAGCCAAGAGCCCGACTCGTCTTCGGACAGCTCCGATAAAGCTCTGGTCGAAGACCTTGTATCGGCCACATCGGAAGGCAGCCGAATTCATTCCACCAAGCCTTCATCAAAGTCACGCAATCAGTCTCGAGGCAAGGCTGTGTCATCCTCGACTTTGATTGTAGAAAGGCCAGAGACATTTCCGCTACCAGTCGATCTGCTCGAACCGCCTCCGAATCCAGACTCGATCGATCCTATTCGCGAGCACAGGATCTCGCAAGCCTATCAGCGCCTACATCAGCAAGTCAAGGACGCCGATCTCTACACGTTGCGCCCCATCGGGTATGCTCGCGAGATGGCACGATATGTTCTCCTAGCTTCCATCGCTTACGCTTTCTGGTCACGCGGACAGTCTCAGTTGCTATCGGAGCAGTCACCGGCGACGTCCCCTCCATCGACGTTGAAAGCATCCACCACCTCGTTCCTCCTCTCGAGCCTCTTTCTTGGCCTCTTTTGGCATCAGCTCACCTTTTCCGCGCACGATTCGGGCCATAGCGGTATCACGCATTCGTGGCAATGGGACCGCATCATTGGCACCACCATCGCCGACTTGATCGGAGGTCTCAGCATCGGCTGGTGGTGCGACAATCACGACGTACACCACCTCGTCACCAACCACCCGGAGCATGACCCCGACATTCAGCACATGCCCTTCTTTGCCATTTCGCCACAGTTCGTCTTGGCCAGTCAGACCACCATCATCAACAGCGACAACAGCATCCAAACGTCTGCACCCTCCAAATCCTACAAGCCTCTGGGTTTGTGGTCTTCCTACTACCGTCGCGTGCTCAAATTCGACGCACCCAGCCGCTTCCTACTCAAGCATCAGCACAAACTCTACTACATTGTCATGGCATTCGGACGATTCAACCTCTACGCAAACTCGTACGCCTTCCTCGCTCTGAAAGCACGCCGCGATCGTTGGTGGGCGCTCGAGTTGATGGGTCTGCTTTTCTTCTGGACCTGGTATGGCTACGGTCTGCTGGGCTCTCTACCCAGTTGGCCCATCCGCATCGCCTACCTCCTCATCTCGCACGTCGTCACGTCACCCCTGCACATCCAAATCGTCCTCTCCCACTTTGCTCAGTCTTGCGACGATCTAGGCCTAAGCGAGAGCTTTGCATCCCGCCAGATCCGAACAACCATGGACGTTGATTGCCCACCTTGGCTCGATTTCCTTCACGGTGGGCTCCACATGCAAGTTTCCCACCACTTGTTCCCGCGCATCCCGCGCCACAACCTTCGCGAGGTGCGCGATCGCTTTGTCGTGCCTTTTGCCAAAGAGTGGGGGATCGAGTATCAAGAGTATGGATTCACAAAGGGCAATGGCCGTGTGTTAAGCACGCTCAAAAAGGTGGCGGATCAGGTTCACATTCTCGCCAAAGTTGCAGAAGCTCAGGCAAAGGGAGAGCTTCATAATTGAATCATTGACCAACAGGTCGCCTTGCATCATTCATCGTTACATGTAAATGTCATTTTTTCTGTCCATAGCATCAAGATTCGGAATCCCTCCGTCGCGGTCGGGTCGAGAATGATGGAGAATCAAAATGTCGATCGACGTGCGACAATCACTGAAAGCCTGCTGCGTTGCTGTCAACCAGTGTCGAAACAAATGGATCAATGTCCCTTCTTTGCCCAAACCCTCATCCAGGTTCGAGTGAAACGAGCAACGACGACAAACCCGAAGATGCTATCGGTCAATGCAGCATTGTTGTATCAGTCCAAATAAGAGCTGTCTCTGTGCGTTTTTCTTTCGTGTTGCCAGCCCCACCATGACACTGGGGCAGGGATTGATACTACACGCACTTCTACCTGTGAGTGAGTTCCGCTTCGATCAGCAAAGTGCCTTGTCAGTCAACGAGCCCTTGCGTGCAATTCTAACAAGCGTTTATGGAGCGTGCGCGAAGCTTCTAGCGATTTTGGACCCTTTTTCCCAAAAAAGCTTTTTGTCCATTTTGCATTCTCCTTTCCTCCCACCATCATCACCATCCTTTGCTGCCAACATGTCCAATCTAAACAACACAAGCGACACTGTCTCTCAATCTTCGGCACCGCTCGGTCTTCCCGCGCCATCTGACGTGCCCACTTCGACAGAACCCAACAACGTCATCAAGCTAGATCACCTCGGCCCCATGGTGGTCAATTCGGACGGCACCATCTCCAGGATCGCAAATTGGCAAAACTTGAGCGACATTGAAAAGGAGAGGTCGCTCAAGCTACTTGCCAAGAGGAACAATACCAGAATGGACAGCTTGAAATTCAAGCAGGCGCAGTGATCAAAGCACGAGCAGTTCTTACCCTTCTTTCCCGTACGCGCTATCCTCAAGCTCAATGTTAAATTCACACGTGGTGTTTACGTAAACAATGTTGCATTCTAGCCGGAAGGTCCTGTGCGGGTCGATCAAGCGGACGCTTCCTTCTCCTCCGCAGCGTCCTTCCGTGCAACGACGATAAACATACGCACCAAGCCACCCTGCTCGCTCCAACCCTTGACCACATCACTAAACGCTCCCAGACCTTTCCGCATCGCCCATCCGCCACCCCTCCAAGCCGCGCCTTCGGTCGCAAAAGATTGCAGAAATCGAGCAAATCCAGGAAACACGTCAGCTGTGATGTCGCGCATCTCGATGCCTTCAGCATCAAACCTGCCTTCGGCACGGAGAACGTCATGGTAGCGCTCGATTGACCACAAATTCTTTGGCTTGACCGACGCCAAGAGGCACGTAAAGTTGTGCTCCAGCTGACGCATCAGCGATGGAGCTTCGCTTGGATACGGCGGGTTGCCGAGCACCACCTTCGACGAAGGCAGCTCTGCAGGGCACGGATACGCAGAGAGCAGGTCGACAAATGCAAGTTTGCCTCCCTTGTTGAGCCTTTTGGTCGCCAGCCGGATGTACTCTGCTCGGTCGCTGAAATGGAATGCGCAGTCGAGGGCGAGGATTACGTCGTACTTTTTTCCCTCCCCTTGTCCGCTTCTCAACCACTCGAGCACGTCTTGCGCCCATACTTTCGCCTGCGTCTGCCCTTCGCCTCCTTTCTGGCCTTCTCGCAAACGATGCTGCAACCGTTCGGCTGCGAATACGGCTTCTTCCGGCAAACTCGTCACCGCATGCAGCACCTTGGGCTTGAACTCGTCGAGCAAATACAACGTCGACTGGCCAGCGCCACATCCTACATCCAACACCTTCATGCCTGGCTTGAGTCCGGCCGCGGCATACAGCTGCTGAGCAAGCGTCTGGCAAGCGAGCGGGAAATCCAGCTGGGTGCGACCTAGCTGTGGCGTCCAGAAGCCCATGTTCATCCACGCTGTTGTAGGCGGTTGCGTGTTGAGTGCGAGACACGACATGGTCTGGTAGGGTTCTCTCTCGTTGGAGCGCAAAAGGAGGATGAGGACGCCCAGCAAGAGTGCTGCCCATGCGGTTGTTGCAAAGTCCAAAGACGGTTTGCGAAGGAGGGCTACAACCGCATCGCCCAGCTCCTGGACATGTTCCGCTAGTCGAACAGCCCACGGGCTTGCTTCTGGCTGAGTCGATGTGAGCGCAGAAGCCGCGAACCTGTCAAACACGACTTTGCCGCCGACAATCGTCGCATCCACCCGTGCACTCCTCACCATTGCCGGGCTGACATTGTCTTCGTCCAAAATGTTGCGATCGAGCAATGTCAAGTCTGCCCTCTTGCCCACAGCGATACTGCCTGTGATGTGCTCTTCAAACTGCGCGAATGCGGCATCCTGAGTGAATCCTTTGAGCGCTTCCCTGCGTGTGAGTCTCTCGTGAGGGAACCAGCCTGCAGAACCATGAGGTGAGTTGCCATCCGCATCAAGCCGTGTGATGGACGAGTAGATGCCGTGCAGAACATCCGGAAGCTCTACGGGGAAATCCGATCCAAGTGCAAGGCTAGCATTGGCGTTGAGGAGCGACTTCCAAGCGTAAGCTCCATTTGAAGCACGAGACTTGCCGATTCGTGACTCGACGTAGCCCATATCGGATGTGCAGTGGGTAGGCTGCATCGAAGCAATCACACCGAGCGGGACAAAGCGCTTCACGTCCGAAGGTCGCATCAGCTGAGCGTGCTCGACTCTGGGCCTGAGCGAAGATCGATCAACGTGAGCATGTGAGCGGTAGAACTTTTCGTATGCGTCGAGGGTGAGCGTGTTGGCCCGACCGCCAATGGCATGCGTGCATACTTGCCAGCCTCTCTCCATCCAGTATTCGACCAAAGAGGGGAGCTCCTGTTCCGGGATGAGCAAGAGGCCTCGCTCGCCAGGCTTGTCCGAGTAGTCGTCCCACATGGCAGACCCCCACGAACCGAGCGCCCCGTCGTTGAACAGTTTAACAGCGCGCAATGTGAACATGGTGGGTCCCGCAACGTCTGTTCCTTGTGCGACGTCTTGTGGCCGGATCTGCTCCACTCGATGAGCGCATCGTCTTTCGTCAGGGGGACAGGCGAGCATCGAGTAGATACGAAAGCGTAGCTGATCCTCTGCATCCATCCTCTTGTAGAAAGCGGCGGCTTTGAGGTCGGTGGCAGCGTCGCCTACGGCAGTGATTCCGACACGCACGAGACCTTCGGTGGCTGCATCCAGGAAGATCTTGCGCTGGTCGTCGGTCCACTCTGGCACCACCTGGTAGGCAAAGTTCATGGCGTTGTCGATGAGAATACCAGTCGGTTTGCCGTGTGAATCACGGACAACCAGCCCACCTTCCACGCTGCGATCCTCTCTAGGTGATGATGGGAAGCCTTTGGCTCCGCGCATCACCATGCCAATACCCACTTCGCTGAGCCAAAGCGCGTGGACGTCAACGCGACGCAGAACGATGGGAAAGCGTCGTAACAGCGTCGATCGAGAGAGGTCTGTAGCCGTGGGAAACTCGGATGGCGTCCACTTTGTCTGATCCCAACCAATCCCCTCGATCCAGGGTATTGAGGTCGCATTTGATGTGTCTTCTGCAAGTGCAAAAGCCATGAGGTGCGGTTTTGAGCGAACATACGCCTCAAGCCTGTCGATGACATCTTGGATCGATTCGGAGCCGACAAGATTGGCGACGGTGCGAGACCAGCCATAATCGAGGATGTGACCGTGGGCATCGTGGAAGCCAGGGAAGAGCGTCTGACCTGGCTTGAGCCTTCGCACAGCACAATGCGTCTTCTTGCGCAGTACACCTGCCTTTTTGCCCCCTGTGTTGCGACTGAGTCGGACGGCTTTGTTGCTGCGAGGACCTCGTCGTTGTTGGTGGCTCGCAAGGCGAGAGGAATGAGAGTCGTCTGACTGACCGCAGAAGCTAGAAAGGACATCGCCTTCCTCTCCAACATGAGTGATGATCCCACGTTCGACGCCTACGCATTCTGTGAAGCCTCGCTGCTCGTCGAAACGCCGCTCGTCTCCGGTGTAGATCGACCCAAGCGTGGAGGTTGAAGGTGGAATATGGAGTCGACCGCGTTCGCTGGTAGAGCAGATTGCATAGCGCTCGGGCAGCGAAGCAAGCTGAGATGACTGCAGATAAATATCAGGAATCGACGTTGAGAGGATCCATACACCGAAGAGCAACGAGGAAGTTGCGACTACAAGCAAGAATAGCCGACTGAGACGACTCGCGCCTTCGTTGGACGCCTTGGTGGTCTGTAGCACCACTTGCGGAGAGAACTCCTCCTCTGCGCCCTTCGAAGCCATCCTTGTTGGCAAACTCGTTCTAGAACCGGCCCCTGACTATTTGTAGCGTGAATGGATGATGGTGTTGGTCTCAGGTCAAGCGCTCGGCGAAAAGCCCGGCTATATGCGGTACTGAATTTTTCCCTGCTTTGTTAGACTATGATTGACTAGCAAGTGAAAAGTGGAGGCGAGACCAGCGCTGTGATCGAAATACGCGTAACGAAGCGCAAAGACGTTCAGACCAATACCTTCTGGCTCCACCACCATCTTCCGCTCTTCCCACCAACCACACACTCAGCCTGCTTTCGTCCTGACGTCCTGCGGTATCACAACTACGATCTAGGATTCAACGACGAGCATCACACGATCAGCACAGCGTTCCAACATGGCATCGTCAGCAGGAATGGACGTGGATCACGTCGACGAGCACTACCTCGAACACGCTGCCGCATCCTCATCGACTCCTACATCTCTCAAACCGTATTATCCAAAGCTGCAACAGCTCCACGACCGAAAGCTATGGTATCAACTCACCTTGACCATCGAGGAGTTCCTCAACCACCCAGACTCGCAAACGCCACCTATCCAGATTGAGCTGTACGACAAGTTTGTGCAACGCTTCTTCTCCAAAATCAATCAGCTGCAGCTCGCCGCTATTGGTGTCAAAGTTGCCCGCCAATACCCGGATCCAGCAAAGGCGCTCGAGTTCCTCGAACAGCTCGCGACAAAAGTGGATTCGCCCGAATCACAAGATGCCTACGTCTATGCGCTCATGGAGGCGGCGCACTTCAAGTTGTTGCTCGGAGATGCAGATGGCACCAAGGCGGCGATGGACAAGTGCGGAAAGATCTTGGATGGCTTCGATGCAGTGGAGACGGCGGTACACGCCAGCTTCTACCGCGTGTGCGGTGACTACTACAAGGCGAAAGCCGAGTATGCCAACTACTACAAGAACTCGCTGCTCTACCTTGCCTGCGTCAACGTTGACGTTGATCTGACCGACGATGCGCGTGTTCAGCGAGCACACGACCTCAGCATCTCGGCGCTGCTCGGCGACACGATCTACAACTTTGGCGAGCTTCTGCTCCACCCTATCCTCGCCTCGCTCGGCAAGAGTCATCAGCACTCTTGGCTCTCTGACCTGCTCTTTGCTTTCAATGCTGGCGACATTGGCCGCTTCGAAGCATTGACCCCGCACCTGGGCAAGGAACCCATCTTGGCACAGAATCAGCCATTCTTGCGACAAAAGATCTGTCTCATGTCACTCATCGAAAGCGTTTTTAAGCGTGCTGCCGATGACCGTACCATTGCCTTTTCGACCATTGCTGCCGAGACCAAGTTGCCGGTGGATGAGGTGGAGCATCTGGTGATGAAGGCACTCAGTCTCAAGTTGATTCGGGGAACGCTCGACCAGGTGGAGCAGCTAGCGAGGATCACTTGGGTGCAACCGAGGGTGTTGGACCACCGACAGATCCAGGCGCTCCAGTCAAGACTCAACAACTGGTGCACAAAGGTCGAGGAGGTGAGCGAATATGTCAAGAACCAGACTCGTAAGTGTCTTAGCTCCTCGATTTAAACGGATTCGCGAACTTGACTCTTACTGGCTAGATTGCTCGTCTCTTTTGTGGTTCTCTTCTGTTTTCACACAGCCGAACTGTTCATCTCGGCAGAGCCATAATTGCTACTCTGTCAGTCAACGTGTTGTTTTGATACACTTGCAATCCACAAACTGCGCTCTGTTGCCCAAGGTAGTGAAAAAATGCTCTTGATTTGAAGGCAACGAGTTGGCGAGCGGCAAGGCAGCTAAATAGTACACAGGGAATGAGGGTCATTATGTAGGGGGAACGACAGTACGAAGAGAGGATCGACAAGACGCAAAGCAGACGGAAGCGAGATGAAAATGGAAACAAGGAAATGTGATGGAAGTTGCAATCTAGAGGACGACACATTTGCACGAGCCAGCGTCGTTGTGTAATGCCTCTTTTGTCTTGCTCTGCGAGATGGCGCCTCCTGTAGAAGCGCCCGTGTTGCGTACCAACATGGCTGCGCGTGTAGCGGCTTCAAAGACGGCATCTACGCCCTGATTGTTGAGCGACGAGCATTCGTGGTACGAGCGCGCGCCAATCTGTGCTGCGACCTGTTTGGCTTGTTGCCTCTCGACAAAGTGTCCCTGAACTGGCTTGCCCTTTGAAATGGCATCTTCTCGCAGATCCTTTTTGCAGCCGACCAACAGCACGGGGACGGCGGGACCGCATATTTGACGCACCTCCTCCATCCATTTCGCCTGCACGTTTTCGAGCGAGTCCGGAGTGTCGATGGCAAAGGCGATGAGGATGACGTGCGCTTGTGAGTATGAGAGTGGGCGCAGACGTTCGTACTCTTCCTGACCTGCAGTATCCCATAGCGCCAGCTGGACGGGTTTGCCGTCCAGACGAATCTCTGCGACATAGTTTTCGAAGATGGTTGGCTCGTACTCTTGCGGGAATTCGCCAATGGCAAAGACACAGAGCAGACTTGTTTTGCCGCAAGCACCGTCGCCGACGATGACAAGTTTCCTACGGATCGGTGCGGGTGCCATGCTGGAAGATAGTGTTCGGTGATGATGATGATAGTGGTGATGATGGTGATGGTGATGCGGCCAGAGCGTTGATAGTTGCAGCGCCGGATCCAAGCGATGCTAGCTGAGCTGTGATTGTGCGATTGACAAGTGCGGCACAAGGATCAGCTGCCTCTTGACATTCAAGCTCGAGCTCGGGCTGAGGATCGATTGCTGCGCCGAAGCTCCGATGGCACTGCGGTGGTCGATCTGCCTCGGTGGCCAGTGATCTGGCAGTCACTTCTGTGTGATTCGTCCAAAGTCTCTCGCACCAAGTTGCTTAAAGGAAAGCAGAGCGTGAAGATGTTTCGTGGGTGGACCCTTGAAGGGAGGGAGAGGGTTGTCGTAGATGGGAGTAAAGGGGGAATGGTGTGGAGATGAAACGAGGGGTTTGCAATTAGGAAGATGTGGGCGGAATCGAGCCAGACTTGCTCAGAGCCGCATCCAATCTGCTGCTGTTTTATTCTTTAAAAGAAATAAATTGTCTACGAGGCACGAGCGCTTGGCCTTTTGGAATTTCAATCTCAGGCGCAAGCTGCGAGAAAGAGAGAGAGAGAGAGAAACGTCCTTTACATTGTCACATCGCGCGGTCAAGCTGAGCGAAGATAGAGAGCCTTCTTGCTCAAGAGAGAGCGAAGACAGGCGATGCGGTGCAGCGTTGTTGAAAAAAAAAATGCAATTCTTTTCTGCCGTCACAGTGATGGGCTGTGCTTAATTCCAATAAATCACATGGATCTGGCTGGCTTCGCATCTGCCGTCAACTACTGTAGCTAGAGGGAGCTTGGGAGCTCAATGGGCCTGTTCGGTAGAAGCGACGGCCGTGGAAGACAAGATGGAGTGTCACGCCAGGCGCCGATCCAGCATCAAGATCACGGGACAACAGAGCTTTGCCAAGAGTCGCCGTCGTCGATCGGTCTCGGGTGCTAAGCAAACACCATCTCGAAAGCGGCACACTGTTTGCCATGTATAAACAGATATTGCCCAACCAGACCGAAGCACGGACAAGAAGCTGCCACTACAGCTCCTCTCCTTTTCCGTGAGTTCGACAACTGCACACAGCCCGTCCGCAGGATTTGCAACTGACGCGTGCCGTCTGCAGCCATGGGACGCCGCCGCCGCCGCCGCCTTTGCGCACGCACCTCGAGGGTCACTCGATCCGGCAACGTTGCTTTTCTGACGTGAAGCTGCAGCTGCTTTTGTGGAGGCAAGTCGACTTTTTGCGAAGGTTCGAATGTGAGATCTCTGTAGCAGTAAATCGGACTTCAGCTTGGCTATCGGCCCGATCTGAGATAAACAGGCAAGGCGTTTTCCGGCTCCAGACCCAAGCTGCAGCGTCTTAAAATTTTCGTGAAATGTCGAAAAACTGAGCTGTGGAGGTGAACCGAAAAAGATTTCGCTCAGCTGCCTGGATGCTTTTCTTTTTTTTCTTTTTTTTTTTTTTTTTTTCCTCACTTTTCTCCTTCGGTTCTTCCGTTTTGCTGGGAAACCAAAATTTTTTGCGTTCCAAGCTGCGAAGAAATTGGTCGTGTGGCACCAGTTCGTTAGCAAAGCCTGGCTGTCGAGGGTCTCTAGTTGCCATGTCTTCGGATTTGTCCTCTTCTCCATCCTACTTCCACCCAATCATTCTATCTGGTCATTTTCGGATCATCCTCTCCCTTTCACGGTCAAGGCTCTTCTCACATACGAACGACTGTCTTGGACAAGCACCGTCTCACGCAAGGCGAAGGCCAATTTGCACCGGTCACGTTACCCCCATCGGCTGGAATCCCCAAATAGCTGCCCCCGAATAGCAACGGCGAGTCTTAGTCACGCATCGCCGCCTGGTCGATTCAGTCCAAAATGATCGCAAAACAAGCTGCGCTGGTCCGCAGGTCGTCAATGGCTTCCTTTGCCCCTGCTGCCTCTTCGTCGTCGTCGTCGTCCTCATCACTACTATCATCATCATCACAAAGAAGATGGACGCGAGCTTCTCCCACAACGTCAGCTTGGACCCCAACTCTATCACTTCGCCATCCAAGCGCCGTCACAGCCCTCCACTTCAGTACAAAAGGCCCTCGCAGCCAAGCAAGTCCAGCTGCGGAACCACATCGTGATTACCACGAACAGCACGCATCCGCGCCATCTTCCTCAATATCGTTGCAGCAACAGCAACAGGACCAACAGCATGCCTCGAGCAGCTCCTCCTCAGCACCTTCACCTTCGTCAGCGTCGACATCAGCAGCATCCTCGTCTGCTTCGGCATCCTCCCAGCGCACTGACCGTCGCAGCAGGTTCCTGCCTTATGCCTTTGCAACCGGCTCCCCGCTCACACGCTTGCCTACTCCCTTGCCACCCGATGTTGCTGAACGCTCATACCTCTTGCGAAGGCAATTCGCGCCTAAAAACAAGTCTGGCACACCCATTCCTACCACCGACCCTGCACTCCTCGATTCATCCATGACCGGTCTCTCCTTTGGCGACCTCTCCGGCCTCACCATGAGCAGCGCAGACGAGACCTTCTACCCGGCAGCCAAATCCGTCGAGTTCGTCAGCATCCTCAAAGCTTGCCTCAGCACCGGACTCATCAGCCGTGCCCACAAGGTCTTCACCGACCTTCGCGGCCAGGCTGCTGCTCGCTCGCGTGAGCTGTGGGAACTCCGAAGGCGTCTCGCTCAGGGCATCGTCGATCAGAACGAGGGGCAGCAGGACCTCGGCGAGCTCGGTCAGTACCAATCGCCCATCGAGGTGTGGACGTACAACTCCATGCTCCAGGCCTACTTCCGCAAAGCCTACCAAGCCGAGTCCTTGGAAGGCACAGCAGAGTGGCTCAACCGTGCATGGCAGCTCTGGCGCGACATGGAGAGCTCGGAAGCTTCTGCCCACGCTGATCAACCACCTTCCCCGGATCCGACACCCAACCCAGCCACCTATGCCACCATGGCTCGCGGTATCGTCGCACTGCAACGCTCAGGTCGCTACCCGTCTTCGGCTCCCGCTCTCGATGACCTCGTTCTCTCCATCAAGCGCGCCGAGTATGGTCTCGACAGCATCCTCACTTCGTCCGTCTTCAACCCGGACTCGGCGGAAGACCTCGATGTTCACGGGCCCCTTGGCTCCAAAAGCATCGACCAATCTCGCGAGGGCGAAGTTGACGCCGAACTCGTTCTGCGCAGCTTGACCAACGTCGCCAACCAGATGGGCGAGAGCGGCATACTCAAGGAGCTCGAGACCGCGCAGAGCATCCTCGAAGGTCGCAGAGTGCTCTCCGAAGCACAGAGCAGCGACAAGGCGTCGCACGAAGATCTTGTCGCCAACATCCCCGAGCTTGTCCCCGTCAAGACTACTTCCAAGGCGAGCCGTCTTGGCAAGGACCCCGAAAATAAGGGCGGCGAAATGCCATTCAACCTCGCTTCCTTGAAGGAGAACCTCTCGATCGTTCAGGAGGCACGTCGAACCATCAGCGATCCTTACGAACGCCAAAAGTGGCTCGAGCATTCTGCCCTAGAGGCAGCAAGGAAGCGTCTCGAGCACTCGGCTGAGAAGCTCGAAGAACTCGGATTGCACACCACCGGTGCGCTTCAGTCCAAACCGCTCCAAAGGTGGATGTGGGAATGGTACAACAAGCTGCAAGTCATCCTCAAGGAAGACATGGCACGCCTCGACGAAGACGCCAACTCCAACAAGCACGACAAAAAGGCCATGCTGCCCATGGAGCAGCAGATCCTTCCCTTCCTGCGTCTCCTCTCCCCTCCAAGCTCGCGCTCATCACCATCCTCGAGCTTATGCGCATGAGCGGCAATGGCAGTGTCTCGGACGGCATGAAGACCACGCGTGCTCTTCTCGCAGTCGGCCGCGCCATCGAGATGGAGTACCACTCCGAGATCGTCCGCAAGAACCCCAAGATCTTCTCCAACGCCCATGCTGCACAGACCGTCTTGCGTAAGCGTGGCTTGATCGATCTCGCTGCTCGTCGCGAGATCAAGGCGTGGCAGAAGCAGCAGGAGGAAGAGGGCGTCCTCTCGTCTATCCCCAGATGGACTCAGCCCATTCGAGCGCGTGTCGGAAGCTACCTCGTGCAGCATCTCATGCACGTCGCCACCGTCAACCGCAAAGCCACTGACCGCGACGGCATTCTGTGGGAAGAGGACCAGCCCGCCTTCTACTCGACCTACCAGTACCTCGGCGGTAAGAAGCTCGGTGTCATCAAGCTCAACGAGGTGATCGCAAAGCGCCTCGACAAGGACTCGATCCAAGAGACCTTGCATCCTCGTCACCTGCCAATGCTGGTGCCACCCAAGCCGTGGACCTCGCACGACTCGGGAGGATACTATTCGGTGCGCCAGAGCGCTATGCGTTTCAAGGACAGCGCAGAGCAGGGTTCGTATCTGCGTGCGGCTTCTGATAATGGCGACCTCGACACTGTGCTTGCCGCCCTGGACGTCCTTGGCAACACTTCGTGGAAGATCAACAAGCCCATCTTTGACGTGATGCTCGAGGTCTGGAACTCGGGCAAGGACATTGCCGACATGCCACCCATCGAAATGGAGGCACCGGAACCGCAGAAGCCCGACAACTATGATCACGACATCAAGGCGCGTTCCGTCTACCTGCAACGTCTCAAGCAGTGGAATCAGCAGCGTGCCTCAAATCACTCGCAGCGCTGCGACGTCAACTACAAGCTTGAGATCGCCCGTGCCTATGTCGGCGAGCGCTTCTATTTCCCCCACAACATGGACTTCCGAGGCCGTGCCTACCCTATGCCGCCGCATCTCAACCACATTGGCAACGATCTGTGCCGTGGTCTGCTCTTGTTCGCTGATAGCAAGCCGCTGGGCAAGGCCGGTCTGCGCTGGTTGAGGATCCACATCTCCAACGTTTTCGGTTACGACAAGGCCAGCTTTGCCGAGCGAGAGCAGTTTGCCATCGACCACGAGGCCGACATTCGGGACAGTGTCGAGCGCCCACTCGACGGCAACCGTTGGTGGCTCAAGGCCGACGATCCTTGGCAGTGTCTTGCTTCCTGCATGGAGCTCAAGGCAGCCCTTGAACACCCCGACGGACCCGAAGCTTACGAGTCTTCCCTTCCAGTCCACCAGGACGGCACCTGCAACGGTCTGCAGCATTATGCCGCGCTCGGTGGTGATCTGGCGGGTGCCAAGCAGGTCAACCTGTCGCGTGGCGAGAGGCCCGCCGACGTCTACTCGGGTGTCGCCGATCTGGTCATCAAGGTGCTCGACGAAGAGGCAGCCAAAGGCGATCATCTCGCCAGCATTCTTCAGGGCAAAGTCACCCGAAAGGTTGTCAAGCAGACCGTCATGACGACCGTGTACGGTGTCACTTTCATCGGTGCCAAGAACCAGGTCATGCGACAGCTCGCAGACCGAGGCGATGTGCCCGCGGAGGATCTCTTTGCCGCCGCCAGCCACCTCGCCAAGGTCATCATGTCGTGCATCGGCAACCTCTTCTCGGGTGCGCAAAAGATTCAGGACTGGTTGAGCTTCTCGGCCAAGGTGATCGCCAAGTCGATTCCTGCACAGAGGCTCGAGGAGGCCACGCGACCCTACACCCCGAGCAAAACCAGCTTGAAGCGTGCCGACGTTCACGGCTTCTCGCGAGACCCTGCCAAGGCGGACCGCATCGTCAAGGAGCAGATGACCTCTGTCATTTGGACCACCGCTCTCGGCCTGCCCGTGGTTCAGCCTTACCGCAAGAGCAAGAAGAAGCAGGTGTCTACGGCGATGCAGACCGTCTTCATCCACGATCCGCTCTCAAACTCGGAAGTGTCGCCCGCCAAGCAAGCCTCTGCCTTCCCGCCCAACTTCATCCACAGTCTTGACGCGACTCACATGATCCTCACCGCCCTCGAGTGCCACGCGGCTGGCCTCACCTTCGCCTCGGTGCACGACTCCTACTGGACGCATGCCGCTGATATCGACACCATGTCGGACATGATCCGCGAGACCTTCGTGCGACTCCATTCGCAGGACATCTTGCATCGACTGCGCGAAGAGTTCCTCCAGCGCTATGCCGGATACAAGGTGCCTGTCGTTTCGCTGCAAAGTTCCACTCGCAAGAGGTCGCGATCCACCGCGACCGATGTGGCTAGCGCTTCCGACTCATCTTCGCCTAACGAGGCGCTGCTTGCAATGCCCGAGGACCAGCTGGCCAAGCTGCAAGGCGAGACGGGCGATGTCGTGCTTGCCAAGCCTTCCAAGTCTTCCGCTGCGGAAGCTGATGCTGATGCAGACGAGGGCTCGGACGAGCTGGCTGCCGGCGAAGAAGATCTTGCCAACGAGTCCGAGTTGGACCAAGAGGAAGTCGAAGCCGCAGCACCGAAGAAAAAGACGACACGCAAGACTAAAAAGGACAAGGATGCGGAATGGGAGACCAAGTTCAAAGCCAAATTTGTCGATCTCGCCGACATTTTGCCTCCCATCCCCGCCAAAGGCTCGTTCGACGTTAACGAGATCAAGGGCTCGCTGTATTTCTTCTCCTAACCTTTTTTTTCCTCGAGCGCGCATTTCCTCAGTATACAACATGGATCTCATTAATGTCACCACTACAATCTAGACTTGTTTCGCTATCCTGGACACATCTCACAGCAATTGTATCCATTCACATGCAGAAAGAGATCGCGACAATTGTATGTGACAGAAGCTAGGTTCGAAGGGGGACATTGTTGTCGAGATACGAGCGCTGATCCCAGAGGCTGGCGACGAGTTTGCGTGGGCCTGTCCAGGGGGTTCGCGCGTGCTGGACGGCGAGGTTGTCGATGACAAGGATGTCGCCCTGTTGCCATTCGACGTGCGCCTGCAACTCTTTCGTCCATTGATGTGCCTGTTCGAGCCAATCGAGCGGAATCGCTTCGTCCTCTTGCTTTGTTCCATCTGCTGTTTCTGTTTCTTGGCCGAGAGGGAGAGGGAAGGACGGTGGGGGAAAGTAGTCTTTCTTTTCTTCAGAATAGTGAGGAGGTTGCAGACATCCGTGCTCCTTGGAGTACGCGTATCGGTTGCCGACGTTATTGAAGTAGGCGGGCTTTTGGAGTGTGGGGTGGATACGGATGCCGGGTACCCGCTGGAAGACGTTGATGGAACCATCGGGAAGCCAGGTCCATGAGAAGCCTCGCTCATGCCACACACCGAACTTTCCGTTCTCTCCCTCTCCTTGACTTGCGGCATCGTCCCATCCACCTTCACGTGCCAGCTCGAGAATGTTTTCCTCGACGAGCTTCCTCTTCTGCTCTTCGGTCAGACTCGCCAAATCCACCTGTGCCTCTGGTGTCGGCCCAAATGAATCAGAATTGTACAAGCTGTTTCCCTGCACGCTACCGTTCACCTTTGCCACGGGATGATTAATGATAAACGTCAACCCTCTTCTCTGAATCTTGTCGATGTAAGCTGGCACCGTCGATTGGAGCCGATCATATAGCGCGATGCTGTTGACGATGGGCGTCTGTCCGCCAGAGGTGGGAGCGGAGAGACAGCAGAATGCGATCACAGAGGGGTAGTGCGTAGATAGGCCGTACTCGTTGTGCGATCCGATCGACTGGTGAGGCGGGCCTTCGTTGGCAGTAGCTACGTTGGGCGCCATGGCGTGTCGAATGACCATGAGTCCCTTATCCACGTGGTGCTTCCAGAGGTTATACTCGCCTGCAGCGTCGCCGCTGGAAGTGCCGGCGAGAGCATGCATGAATTTGCTGAAATCATTGGCATCGCGAACAGGAAGTCCTTTGAAGTGAACTGCTCCGCCATGCGCGTCCAGCAGCTGTTGTAGCTTTGATGGCTGATATGTGGTCGAAGGGACAGGAGCGAACAGCTTGACGGCTTCGACGAGTTGTGCTGTGGTCAGGTCCTCATCATTGCCGCCGCCTCGAACTGGTCTAAGGATGAGCGGGAAGGTGATCTCTGGATCATCAGGATTGCTCTCTACAAGCCTCAGTCGACGCTGATAAGGCTCTGTGGCAGGAGCAAAGGTGACATCTGAATCGTGTACGTCGACGAGCCCGGACGAAGCGACTTTCTTCGAGCTGAGTGCAGGCGCTGACTCTGAAGCGTTGCTGACAGCGATCGGAGCCATTGTTTTGTGTGTCGAGCTTTGGCGGGGATGTGGCAGTAGAAATGATGAAGGAGACTACGAATGGCCCTGGTCGAGACTATATATCATCCAGAGGCGAAGGGACCACCCATCCTTGTACAACCTCATGGTTTGGATTAGCCGGTGGGACGAATGAACCGAACCTCGACTGCAAATGCGACAGTTGCAACAGTCACAATTCGAGCACGCAACGTTGCAGGCATCTTGAGCGGTCAATACTTCGGGGGAGCATCGCTGCTGTACTTGGCGAAAAGATAGAGTGAGCGTGGGGAACAGCGACTGCACGATCCAGTTGCTCGAGCACGCTATATCCGAAAGGTCGGGTCAACCTTTCAGAGAGTGCGGCTGTCGCTTTGCGGCTATCGGTATCGGGTTCGTTGACTTGTAATCGGTCGATATCAAGATTGTTAACAGCTTTGTTAGAGCGAGCCCAGGTGAACATTCCGAGTATTCCCTGGAAGCTCAGCCGCTTTCTTCCGAGTTACAAGCATCAGGATTCCCGCGCGTTTCCGAGAAGCTGACCATCCCAAAGAGCTCGCTCGCACTTTAACCGACTGCAGGATGCAGGGTGCAGGGTGCAGGGTGCAGGGTGCAGGGTGCAAAACGGTGTGCATGAAGGTCCAACGCCGACCGTGAAACAGACACAAAGGTGCATTAGCAGTCGTCGATGCTTCTTTAGTTAGCTGCCGACGCCGATCGCTACGCCATGTATCGTAGTCTCCCTCTCTCTCTCTCTCTCTGTTCGCCTCTTCGCCAACTGTGAACAGGTCCCTGGCATGTTTGATACTGATTCAAAGGAGTACTTGAACGATCTCGTTCGGCCCAAACGGCCAAGTTGCTCAGCGGGAAGGGAGAGGGGAAGACACAGTGTCAAGGGAAGGGGCTCAGGGCAAGATCCGTGAATGCGCTCCGCTTCCGCTTTTCTCGGAAAGATCCTTCTGGGCGTATCCGGCATCCGCTTGGCCCCGCACACAGCTCGTGTCCCTCAGCCAGCCGCTCATTCTCGCCTGACCCACTTTCACCCGCCAGTCGGTAGCATGTCACAGCGCAAATAGCTGTGGAGAAGAGTTCGGAGCACAGTGACGCTAAGCTGCCGCCGTCTGCCGCCGACTTGACGCCCATCCCGGTGTTGCAAGTGAGTCGGTGCAGGCAATCCGTCGATCCTGAACGTTCCGTCGATGCAAACAAGACATGACGGCTTCTCGCCCGATTTCAAAGTCCCCCTCTCTCGGCCGTTGTTTGAGAGTCGAGCAACGAGTGACTCGATGATGCGCAGCCAACTCAACAAATCAGACAGCGAAAAAAAAAAAAAAAAAAAAAAAAAGAAACAAAAACAAAACAAAACAAAACAAAAAAAGATCTTGCAGTGATAAGCGGAGAGACACGAGGAGAGAAAGACAAAGCTTGCAGACGGCGTCTTTTGCAAAAGCAAAGCGATGTGGAGTGTGTATTTAAAATATGTCCAATTTTGTATTGAGAAGCACTCGAATTGAATATATCAGCCCGATCATAACTTGAAAGAGGAAAAAGGAAAATAAAATAAAGCCGAAAAGGGGAGCTCGATCGATTATTATTCACGCTTGCTCTACTCGCCTCTCCTCAAGCTGCACGGCAAGACGGGCCTGTGCTTTTGAGTGAGGGAGGAGCGAGGCACTCGGGCCGTTGCTGACACTCAGCCACAGAGCAGGTCTGAGCTCAATCCAAGGGAGAGAGACAAATATCCCCGCCGTCATCCTAACCTTCCTCCTTCCGCTCCACCATCGAATCTTCTTCGTATCCACTCTCCCCTCACAAAACTCTCTCAAAAATGTCTCAGGTCAACATCGGTATCAACGGGTAAGCATCATATCTCCCTTTGCTTGTCCCTCTTTCTGCTTGCTCAAGTTGGCGGCCGTCAGCAATCGCTCGTTGTCGCGATCATGGCCCTTGTCGATATTCCTCGCCGCCATGTTCACATGGCTCTTGCCGAGTCGACAGGTAGCACTTCCGAGCGTCTGCGGGCGTTACCGTGAGCCGTTGTCACCTTTCGTTGGATTGATGACGGCGAGCAGCCGTCGTTCCAGCGAAGTTTTGCTTTCTGATGGCCCAGGCGTCTCTTGTCATGTGGCTCCAGCATCGATTCGCTGTCTCCGGTATGGATCTAGAACGCAAAACTGACCTCTCATTCGTCTGCCGTATCCTCCCTTGTCCCTTCTCCCTCGCAGCTTCGGTCGTATCGGACGTATCGTCTTCCGTAACTCGGTCGTCCACAACACCGCCAACGTCGTTGCCATCAACGACCCCTTCATTGACCTCGAGTACATGGTCTACATGCTCAAGTGTAAGTACCGTCCAATCTGCACCTTTCTTGCTCGCATCAGAGTCAAGGGAATAGCTACTTTCTCGAGCGCGAGCGGTTTGATTTCTAGTTTACGAAAAGGACTCGAAAAACTGACCCTCTGATCGTAATTTCGCCTCTTTTCCGCTTCTCAAACAGACGACTCCACCCACGGTGTCTTCAACGGCGACATCTCCACCAAGGATGGCAAGCTGATCGTCAACGGCAAGACCATCGCTGTCTATGCCGAGAAGGACCCCTCCAACATCCCTTGGGGCCAGGCTGGCGCTCACTACGTTGTCGAGTCCACCGGTGTCTTCACCACCATTGACAAGGCCTCGGCCCACATTAAGGGTGGTGCCAAGAAGGTCGTCATCTCGGCCCCCTCGGCTGACGCTCCCATGTACGTCTGCGGTGTCAACCTCGACTCGTACGACCCCAAGGCTCAGATCGTCTCGAACGCCTCGTGCACCACCAACTGCCTGGCTCCCCTCGCCAAGGTCATCCACGACAAGTTTGGTATCGTCGAGGGTCTCATGACCACCGTCCACGCCACCACCGCCACCCAGAAGACCGTCGACGGCCCCTCGGCCAAGGACTGGCGTGGAGGCCGTGCCGCTGCGGCCAACATCATCCCTTCCTCCACCGGTGCCGCCAAGGCCGTCGGCAAGGTCATCCCTTCGCTCAACGGCAAGCTCACCGGTATGGCTTTCCGTGTGCCCACCACCAACGTTTCCGTCGTTGACCTTACCGCCCGCCTCGAGAAGGGCGCCAGCTACGATGAGATCAAGGCCGAGGTCAAGCGTGCCTCGGAGAACGAGCTGAAGGGCATCCTCGGCTACACTGAGGACGCCGTTGTGTCGCAGGACTTCATCGGCAACTCGCACTCGTCCATCTTTGACGCTGCTGCCGGTATCTCGCTCAACAACAACTTTGTCAAGCTCGTCTCGTGGTACGACAACGAGTGGGGCTACTCGAACCGATGCCTGGACCTGCTCGTCTTCATGGCCCAGAAGGACAGCGCGTAAGTAAGTAAAGCTTAGCCTTTTTTCTGGAGGCGTTGCTTCTTGACTCGCGATCTCGTTGCTGTGTATTGCTTTTGCGTTCGCAAAACGATTCCAACCACGTTGTGTTGTTGCAATGATAAAAAAATCTATACAGTCTTGGCTGACGCTCCCCGGGTTTTTGTGTCTTTCTTGTGCAGAGGCGGTGCTTCGAGGCTTTGAGTTGGGTGATGTGATTGTATCGACGGAATGATACTTGACATTTTGAATGTCTAAATGGACTGGATGAAGTGTGGGGTATCTTTGATTGCTGTCTATTATGCGAGTGAGAGTGGTGCAGAGAGAGAGTGTGTGTGTGCGGGGGTTCAGTGTGTGTGTGCGGGGGTTCAGTGTGTGGTGAGGAGCCGAATGTGGTGATTGTAGTGAGAGATGGTGGTTGTGTGAGGAGGTACGGATGGTTTACGACGCCGCAAGCATGCGAAGGGGGGGTGAAGAGCGTTGAGATGAGAGACGGACGGCGGGGATCAACGACACAACCGTGCGCCCTTTTTCGAATTGAAACACAGTCGAAGACCTCAGAAGGCACTCCGCACATCGTCATCCAACGCACCGCTCCTACCCGTATCCACAAGAAGCGGTACGCCCGCTCTCCAGATGCCGATCCAACTGCCCACGCACAAAGCCAAGGCAGTCATCCTCCACGCACCCGCATAGCCCTTGACCCCATACCTGCCGATCGCTCTGGTTGCGTAGGAAGAGACGACGACGGATAGGGCAACGTAGAAGCCCGTGTCGGTAATGTCGTATGTGCCCGGTAGGCGCGATGATGCGCCGAGGAATCTGGGTGGGTGGATGACGACCATGGGGTGCGATGCCGGAGGGGGCGACCTCGTAGGAGGAGCGTGGTTTGTGAGGTCGCTACAGGACTATAGAAGTGGGGTCAATGAGGGTGTGGTTGATGGTGCATGGTGGTGAAGGTGTATCTTGCAAAAGGTTTCATTGTGATAAGGGTCTAAGGGGGTGGTCACCATCCCGCAACTTTCCTTCTAGAGCAACGTACACGGGACGCTATTGTTCTTCATGGTCTCGTGCCCTTCCGAACAGTTCCGCTGCGAACCATCCACAAACACCACAGTGCTTCCAATGGCAACGCGACACCACGACGGTAAAGTGATAGCTTCAGTTGGGTCTCCATCGGCTCTTTCACTCGGTAGCTCGAGCTCGCCCAACACATTTATAGTGTCTGTAAGTTCATTGCAAAATTTTATCTGGACGAGTGAGAACAAAAAAAAATGGTCGCAGAAATTGAGGCAACGAATATCAACACGCTAGAAAGCTCTTGTTGAATACATCCAAAAGCTTCGTCTGAGAGCACACAGCAGTAGTGGTTACTAACACACTGGGGAAGTACTATTGATATACGACTGGCAGGTGTTGATCTTTCGATCTTGCGTAAATGGACATGTTGATACTCATTAGCCGATGCCTGATCGTCTCGAGCAGTGCATCCAATAAATCTCGACACAGCTGTGAGGTGGGCCCTTGACACCGATTGCATTTCCGCTTTACCCGCTCACGGTAGTAAGAGGTCTCTTTTGGGGGGCCAACCGAGCTTTATTCCAGACGTTCTACCGGGGTTGCATTCATCTGGACAGATCTGCAGCTCAAACATCAGGCAGAACAACGGTTGCGAAGACCCAGCTGAGTGCAGTGCCGCGGGAGGCACGCTGGGGCAGCCACCAGCTCGACCCCCCGCGGGAAGACGAATTGTTCAACGTCACTTCTCTCAAAGAGTGCTTCGTTACGGTTCACAATGCCCAGCTTACGCATCGAGCCTCTCGTCTAGACGGCGCATCAGCTGTCAAATTGCGCGGATGAATTGCGCGGCTTACCACACCTTTGCCTTCTCTGTGACGTACCTTTTGCCTTTTTCGCCTGTCTCACTGCCAGGACAAAGCCCGGTCATTTTTTTGCGTTCCTTTTTGCATTTGGTGCTTTCTCAGCTTGCGTCCGGTGTGTGTGTGTGTGTTGAGATGGCGTCCCGCGGGATGTGTCTTACTCGACGAGCTGTGATGGCGTACCCTGACGTTGATGCGGCGAGCAGGAGTAGAGGTGAGTTCTGTTTTTCTTTGCCTTTGCCGTAAGCGAAACAGATGTTCTATCCTCAGCTCTTCCGGTGAGAAAGAGTATTCAATGCCCTTCCTTTTCCGCCAATCTCTTCAACTTCCCCCTTCCACACACCACACGCTCAGCATCTGGACGCGCTAACAATGCTAGTCGACTACGGCAACGACCACGGCAACGTGGACAACTTACACCATCAACCCAACCCGAACGAACCAGCTCATCGACCGAAACCGCACCATCCACGACCGTACAATCTGGCATGGTACCAAGACACCACATGGGGACACCTGATCAACAAGCTTTCGAGGGGAAAGACTTTTCCTTGGCCTGAGCAGCGGGATGATTTCGTACCTCCTCAAGAGTATTTGCCGGGGTACAAGACTAGGCGCGCTGCGAACGGTGCCAGGACTCAATCGCATGAGTCTCGCGTGTCGGGGACGCATTCTCCCGCCGCTGCTGCTGCGTCGTCATCGTCGGCCTCGTCCGGTAGGTCTGAGAGGACGCACGTTGCAGATGAAGCGAACAACAAGCCGGCTGCCAAAACGGGTATGGTCGAAGCCAATGCTTCACCTGCCACTCCACAGCGACAGTCGTCCGCTTCCAACGAAAAGAACCTCGAAACCGCCCCGGACTCGCTCGAAGGCGACACCGACCCGTACCTGATCGACTGGAACGACGATCCTGATCCGGACAACCCGCTCAACTGGTCTCTGCGTCGAAAAGCGTTCGTCACCGGCCTCTTGTGTCTGCTGACTTTCTCAGTTTATATGGGTTCGGCGATCTACACTCCCGGCGTGGAACTCTTTGCGCGTTATTTCGGTATCGGTACTGTCCCCGCCACTCTGGGTCTTACGCTCTTTGTGCTGGGTTACGGTCTGGGTCCCATGATCGGGTTCTCTTCTGCATCCGAGATCCCAGCCATCGGCAGGTCGGCACCGTACCTGTTCACGCTGTTTATTTTCGTCATTTTGCAAATCCCTACGGCTCTCGTCAACAATGTTGCCAGTTTCATGATCCTGCGTTTTTTGGCCGGGTTGTTTGGTTCCCCGCCGCTAGCGACGGGTGGTGCGAGCATTGGCGATCTTTACGGTCCACGTAACAGGCCGTTGGCGTTGGGTGTGTGGGGTTTGTCCGCTGTGTGCGGTCCTGTTTTGGGTCCGTTGATCGGTGGATTTGCCGCACAGAGTTTTGGCGAGCAGGGTTGGAGGTGGACCATTTGGCCATTGTTGATGCTGAGTGGATTTGCATTGGTGGTGCTGGTGTTGACGCTGCCAGAGACGTCCAGTTCCAACATCTTGTATAGGAGAGCGCAGAGGTTGAGGAAGGTTACGGGGAACGAGAATCTGAGGACCAAGGGAGAGATCTTTTCGGCGCATTTGACGGGCAAAGAGTTGGCACTCATGACGTTTGTCAGGCCCTCCTTGCTGTCTTTTACTCAACCCATCGTGCTTGGGATCAACTTTCACATTGGTAAGTTTGCTTGCTCGCTCGGACCCCTTCACTCTTTTCCTAGGTTTTTGCTGGTTGGCCCTTCTCTGACATTTCTCTCGATGCTTTCTCTCTTCATCATCATCCTCACACATAATCCTCCTCCTCCTCCTCCTCCTCCTCCTCCTCCTCCTCCTCCTCCTCCTCCTCATCATCATCATCATCATCATCATCATCATCATCATCACCGCCAAACGAACCACCAGGATTGGTCTATGGCATCTTGTACCTCTGGCTGGAATGTTTTCCTATCATCTTCGTCCAGACGTATGGCTTCAACTTGGGCGAACTGGGCCTTTCCTTCATGGGAATCTTTGTCGGAGCCATCTTCATTTACATTCCCTTCTACCTTTGGCACAAGTACTCCTACTGTCCGCTCTACGATCGTACCGGTGGCAAAGTTGCTCCTGAAAAGTGGCTCGAGCCTGCTATCTTGGGAGCGTGGGCTATCCCCATCTGCATGTTCGGTGTGGGCTGGACCGCCAACGCCTCGATCCACTGGATCGTCCCCATCATCTTGTCGTCGTTTTTCTCCATCGGCACCTTTTTGCTCTTCCAATCCGGTCTCGCGTATTTGGGCGATTGCTACCCGGAGTACATCGCAAGTGTCTATGCCGGTAACGACTTTTTCAGAGCAAGCATCGGCGCTGCCCTTCCCTTGGTAGCAAGGGCCATGTTTAACAATCTACAGGCTAATGGACCAAAGGAATTCCCCGTCGCTTGGGGTTGCACGTTGATCGGTTGCATCTCGATCTTGATGGGCCCCATCCCGCTGCTCCTCTACAAGTTCGGCCCCAAACTGCGCAAGATGTCCAAGTACGCTGTTGACCCCAGCGCCGGCGGCGAGTCGTCGGAAAACAAAAAGCAGAACAACTCCAACAACGAAGCGATACACTCCCCCGCATCAGCAATGTAACCTTACCCTTTTTCGGAGACAAGTCCAATCTTTACATTCAAACACTCCAATGCCCTTGTCTGTGCTGCTTTGTCTGCCTCCGAGTGCGTCTTAATTCGTCGCCTCTCAAACAATGTCTGAGCCCAAATCAAATGCTTGAGAAGACATTGAGTCGGACACTGCACTGACTCATACACGAACAACGATGCAAGGATCGACATGACGGAGGATTTGGATGCAAAACAACGGTGCAGACAGACAGGCAGACAGATCAACAAACGGACAGACGAATGCATGGAACGACCATACATTCAGTGCCATTTGGCATACTCAATGTCGTACTCGGCCTGCACCTTGGTGAGTCGATCCCAGTACGATGACGGCAAGTGCGCAACCAGGCGTCGCACAACGGGAATGTACTCGAGCACAGTAAGCATGGGCGGAAGAGAAACGTTGGGTCCTTCGCCGCCGCGATCCAGGTGCGTGATAATGTTGACGGGCGTCTGAGTAGGGAGCAAGGTGCCCGGACCGGTGTAGACCTTGTGAATATCGTTGCTCAGCTGCACTTCCTGACCGACGTGGGCAAAGTGGAGTTGGCTCGTGGGACTAGTATGCGCCAGAGTCTTGTGGTCGCCGGCATCCGGCAGCATCGTGGTCACAGCATCGCGCCGGTTCGTGACTCGCCACAGCGCCTGCGGATGATCAAGATCCCTGTCGTGACAAGCTTGGTTGAAGGCCGAGATGCAGTCGGGATCGCCAACGATGGGCGTGCCAAAGCAGTAGGCGTCACGCACGTAGATCTGGTTGCTGCCGTCTTCTTTCTGACCAAAGTCCTTGGGCGAGGCGATGGCGCGCGAGTAAAGCACACAGGCTAGGGCGGCTCCCAGACTGTGTCCTGTCACATACAAATTGACATGGTCACGACCAGAGGTAGCTCGAATCTGGTTAGCAATCTCGGTGATCGCTGTGCGAATCTCGGTATACGGAAAGGCGCCCGTGGCGTGGTTGAGCTGTTGCGGGAAAATCTGGTTATAGAAGCCGGCAAGCACCTTGGTGAAGCCAGGGAGCCAGCCACGACCGTCCGTGTAGTCGAAAGTGAAGTCGACGGCCCATTCCTTGAACTCGACCGGGTCGGTGCCCTTGAAGGCCAGAATGATGAAATTGTGGTCGGGATGCCAAAAGGCACCGCAGAGGGGCGATGTGTTGGTGGCCAGCTCGGACACGCTGGCGTAGTTGAGCCCCCACTCGTTGGCAACCTTGTTGATCTTTGCATCGGCGATCGCCAGCTTCTGACCGACTTCCTTGCCAGAGTCGGTGAGAGCGCCAGGGCCAACCATGAACTTTTTGTTCTGCTTTTTATACTTGTGAGCCGTTTGGGCAGCCCGGTGGTATGCACCAACGTTGCGTTCGTACACAAGCGCAGAGAGCATCATGAGGAGTTTGGAGACCTCGAGATCAAAGTTGCGTTCTTCCGCCGTCGAGGGTTTGGCGAACGTGGACGTTGGATCCGACATGACTGCAAAGGCAGCATCGCGAATCTGCTTGTTTCGCGGGCTGGCGCCAAACTCAAAGATGAGGGGGTAGGCTGAGATGGTGGAGGTCTCGTTGTCAGTTCTTGTCGTCGATGTCAAAAGGCTTGCATCAAGAAGCCACCTACCAAGATTGCCGAGACCGACGTCTACGCGTTGCGAATAGGGCTGCCAGATGTCCTGGACGTAGGACAGTCGCCAGATGGCGCTGCAAAACAAGAGCCAAGAGAGACCGAGGGCCGGAGAGCTCGTTAGTGGTCGAAACTTGAGTCGAGCTGGACACTGACCCGATCGAGGGGAAAGCAATGAAGTCAGGCTACTCACCTTACAATCAAGGTGCCGAACAGCACGACCGTGGTCACAGACGCAAACACGAGAGCGGACCAGAAGCCGAGCGGGTCGAGCACAAGCTGAGGCAGGCTGGTGAACGTGATCCACCAGGTATGAGGCAACCAAGTGAAGAAGAAATAGGTGAGGTCGGAGAGTGTGGCTGCAAACCAACCAAGGATGCCGGTACCCCTTCCGGAGACCTGGGCGAGGTCTGCAACCTGCCTCTTGCGTAGGTTTGCGCAGAGCTCGGCATGCTTGCCGCCGTAACCGGGGCCGATGAGCTTCTGCGAGTTGACGGTCTGACTGCTGCGGGCGTCGGTCGATGGCATACTGTCGACCGAGGACATTCTTGCCAGCGAGGTGAAATGGATGGAGGAAGGTACTGGAAAGGGACAGAAAGGAATGCTATGGAGGGAGAAGTACGCCTTTTTATAGATCGAGGCGAGCGAGCAGAGTTCCATCCGAGCTGCTCAGTCGAGCTGTAGTGAAATGGGGCGATCGACTCAGCAGGACAAAGATGTGACTATAGAGAGGTCAAAGTGACAAGAGGAAAGGGACAACCAGCGATGCCTTGTCTTGCGATGAGTCAACTCGTACCCGTTGACGCCGGAAGAGTCCGATGAAGCAGCAGAAATCCGTTCGGACTGTGAGAGAGGAAGAGCGCGACGATCAAGGCAGCTGAGGCGAGTATCGTTCTCGGTTTCGAAGCAGAGATGTGACTTGCGAAAGGAGTGTTGTCCAGCGTATCATCGCTTTGTTCGTTGATGGCTTCGTGGTTGTTTCGGCGGAGCCAATAAGACGAAGCTCTCACGCCAGGCGCCGCTAAATGTTGTCAGTACGGCAGGCAAGCGGCAAACCCGCAGGATCGGAGTGGCGGCCAAGATGAGTGTAGGAGGTGAATGTAGGAGAAGGTGGTAATTGAGCAATTGATGGCTGGCTGGTTCAACAAGGGTCCCGTGTCAGAAGCGGTTGTTCCGTCAGTTGACACGGTCAAGCGGAGTTTCAGCCGATGTGTGAAGATAAAAAAAAAAATAGGAAGGGTCTTGGGAGTGAATGCTTCGAAGGTCAAGAAGTGCTGCAGTCTTCTCAAGTCACGCTTTCACTGAACTGCACAAGGTCGCATGACACGAGGCGCCGAGCGGCAAGACGAGCCGTGAGAAGAAAAGAGAAGACAGACAGCCTTTGAGTCCGATGGAGTGATTGCGATCGCGATGCTACCCTTTTGTCGCTTTCAACAGACGGACGACTAAAGGGAGCGATCAAGACAGTTGGAGCACGCTCGTCTTCTGCTTGGCGAGCGAACGAACTCGGACTCGGCGAGATGCTGTGTTCCTTTCATTGCAAACCGCTCGCTGCTTGCTGGCCGGAAGGGTTCAAAGTTCTCACTGAACCTTATTAGTATTTTGCAATGACGCTTTGCGGCTCAGACTCGAGACAGGGTCCTTCTGGAGGCGAGCCGGAAAAAGTTGACAGGCCTCATGCACGCTAACGCGAACGCGGGACACCATGGGTTGCAGCTTTTGTTCTTTTTTTCATTGTGCGCTTGCTTCTTCGAGGATGGTGGGGCCGCAAACACGTTGTTGTCCCGATGAGAGTTGTCGTGGGGGAAGGTTGTGCATCGGACTCGCCGTGTCTTCTTTTCCACGAGTAACTTATCGTGCAGAAGGCAGCCACCGGTCAGCTGCAGTGCCTCTTGATGGTCATTCGCGGATTCAGGGCTGATAACCACAACAGCCTTCCTCTCATCGGACAGCCAGCCCTTCCCCCGTGGCAGTCTTGTCTTCGCTTCAGGGGGGCTCAAGCTCTCGAGCCCCAGTGGATCGATCTGCGACTCTTTCGAGATCCAACAATCAGCAGGCCAAGTCGAGTCTCGAAGCAGTCCCTGGAAAGCGAATCGAGGCTTGTCTCGACGTGAGCAGAGCTCTTAAGCCAGAGCCGAAATTTTGGATATGTTAGATTGCTTTTGCTGAAGCTCGTGCGATAAAAATCCAACTTTTCAGGGAAGTCGGAATTCAGAAACAGCGCAGGAAGAAAACCGTCCAGAAAAAATGCGAAAATGGTTTGCACCTGCAGTCCGCCGAAATTTTTTTCGGTTTTGAGCTTCTGCCAAAGTGGAGTCGCAGATGCTTCTCTTTACCTTCGCCATCGCACCTACCGATACCCTTCTCCTCGTCATCATCCTGCGACCTTCTCTCCTAGGCACTGAGCTTCGGAGAACCCGAATAAATATACTGGCTTTCTGATTGAGCGCTCATTATTCAAAAGGCTTCTCACCGGCTCCAAAGCTATCCCCGCCAGACATCTATCGGTCCTCTCGTCGCACATTCACGCACTTGGCCTGCCGACGGTCGGATCAAGGCCGAATCCACCCTCAGATCACACACAATGCCGCCCAAAGGATCGAAAAAGTCATCCAAGGCTGCTGCTGCAGCTGCACCCGCCGAACAGCCAATGGACATTGACGAGCCATCCAGCTCCCAACCCAGCGGCACCCTCTCCAATAACCCCGTCGCCTCGAGCATCATCCAAGACTCCAAGACATCGGCAGCAGTTGACCAGCGTCGTCTCGTCGAAATCTTGCCCGAACGTGTCGGTTCGGTCGCCAACACCGATTTCCCGCTTCACCACCCGGGTGAGAACCACGCCTTTTCACTCGCTGCTGCCAACGACAAGCTCAAAGTCATCGTCACTCGTCTCTCGGACGCATCGTGCGAATTCGACCTTATCGGAGTCGATGCCTCCATCGCCAATGCTGTGCGTAGGGTATTGATGGCCGAAGTGCCTACCGTAGCTATCGAGCACGTTTACATCTGGAACAACACGTCGATCATTCAGGACGAGGTGCTTTCGCATCGTTTGGGTCTGGTACCACTCGCTATCAACCCGGACAAGGTGCTGATGCGCATGCCAGGCGACGACGCCGACGACAGCAACACGGTCGTCTTCCACCTGAAAGCAAAATGCGAACGCAATCGATCAGCAGCGCGTGGCGAGACCGACCCCGATAAGCTCTACATCGGCCACAACGTTTACTCGGAACAGCTGCAGTGGGACCCCAAGGGTGGTCAGGACGAAGACTTTGCCGACGCTCCTCCTCGCCCTGTTCACGACAAGATCTTGATCGCAAAACTGCGACCGGGCCAAGAGCTCGATTTGGAGCTGCACTGCGAGAAGGGTATCGGCAAGGACCACGCCAAGTTCTCACCTGTTGCTACTGCAACGTACCGTCTGCTTCCGCACATCCAGCTGCTCCAACCCATCCCCGCGGAGTCGATCGACAAGTTCGTCAAGTGCTTTCCACCAGGTGTTATTGGCGTGGAAGGCGAAGGTAGCCAACGCAAAGTGTTCGTTCAGGACGCGCGAAAGGATACCATCTCAAGAGAGGTGTTCCGCCACCAGGAGTTTGAAGACAAGGTCAAGCTGGGTAGGGTCAGGGATCACTTTTTGTTCGATCTTGAAAGTACCGGCATCATCCCACCGGAGAAGTTGCTTCCCGAGGCTATCAAGACGTTGAGAAGCAAGATTTCGACGTTGAGGAAGAGTCTGGATCACTTGGAGACGAGAGGGTTGGACACTTCATTGGCCTCTTAGATGGCAGACTAGTTGTTGGATTCTCTGTTTGGCTGTTGCAATGTAATCATCTTTCATCAGACTCTTTGGTGACCTCTGTCAACTAATTTCTGTTTTGATCGCTGCTGACCTGCAGAATCGAACAAATTTGAAGAACAAAATGATATGTACAGCTGCCAAAACCAAGCGTCCTTGCACTTCTAATACGCTCTCCCCTCTTCCGACAGAATCCTCTGCTGAACGCTATCGACTTTACGATGTCCGCTTCTGCCCATTCCTCCACCGAAGCCAACCCATTTGTCCTTGAGCTTGTCGACGGCGTCATTGGGTTGAATCCAGCTGTTTGATTTTTCCAAGTTGGGTCTGGAGTAGCCGTAGCTGGCGGCGTAAGACTCGGGGGTGTCTCTGTCGGACGTCACTGAGGACGCCAGAGTGGCGAGGCGGTTGGTGATGCGGAAGGCATAGCCTACGCAGACCCAGACGCCGCCGAGTACGCCAGCTAAGCGCACGAGGAATTGCAGCAGGGTGGTGGAGCGTTCGCGGATAGTCATCTGGAGCGGTTCGATGTCGTATTTGATGAAGATGCCGGGCACGCCTTTGCCGTGTTCGATTTGGCGTGTGTAGTCTGTGACCGAGTACTGGTGCGTGTGCAGTTTGCGCCCGCGTGCATCGACGAACAGCGTGGGGACGGCAGAGACAAAGTACTGGAACACGGTAAAGTGCTTATCTGTCGTTTCCACCGACGAATCGAGTGGTTGCGAGATTTCGGGGAAGTAGGGGCCAAAGCTGAACTCGTGAATCACATGCGATAGATTCATCAGCTTGTGATCCGTATGTTCCATACTCAGGTATCCGTGTCCCAGCGTGGTGATGTGCAAGTTGCCCGTGACCCGCTTGACCTCCATGCTGCCGTAGATCCTACATGCCGGCCCATCCGGTACAATATGCGCCGTCTTTTGGAACGCCACCTGTCTGCTAAACTTCTTGTTCTTCGGCTTCTTGCGGTACAACGGCTTCTTCCTCGCCTGGTTGATCGTCTTTTGCACCGACACCTCCTCCCTCGGCATCGCATCCAGCCGATCCGCATGTCCAATCTCAAACGTCGTGCCATCCTTCGTGAATTCCGAGTCCGAAACGTGCAGTCGATCACCCACCGCATCGCGAACATCGATGGTGAGATAGTGACACTTCATCGCCACGGTGATGTCCATGTTGATCTGCATCGACGACTGCAGCTGGTTATCCACCGCGAAGGAGTAGCCGCGTTCGCCATAGAGGTACGAGGAGAGCTCGGTCCAAAGCAGCGCGAGCAGCGTCACCGTTGAGATGATGGTGAGGACGCCGCCTTTGGACGAACGCTGTGTGTAGATCGACTGCGTTTTGGGGAAAGCATCGAATTGACGGATCTTGGGAAGCTTGTCCAACGAATCCAGGAGGTCGGCCATCTTGGGCGCGCAGAGTGTGCCTGGATTGCTTTGGTAAAGCCGTCCAGATGCGCTGACTCGGTTGTGACTTTGTTAAGTGAGTGGTGGTACAATGGTCAGAAGAGGTGGACGGTTGGTGACAAGAGGATCTCGGGTGTTGCTGCATGGGTCGCTTGACGAGATCTTCTCATTTCAGCCGACAACGCTCAGACACACGCCAGCTCAGCCGCAGTGGCAGCAACAGCGCAATTTCCCCACTTTCCACGCGTCAACCCATCGGGGCCGAAATCGGGCCAGATTGTAAGGTTGCCGGTCTATGCTCCGACTTTTGTTACACATTTTTTGGCATTGCAGCTTTACAGAACAGTCAATGGGTCTTTGTCGGCCTTGGAGACAGAGACTGTGTACTGCCTCGGAAGCTCTTGTCGCAGCCAGTGCTGAAGAACGTCTCGAAGGTATTTTCTGTATAGATGATGGAGAAAGGAGCGTGTGGTGAGACAGAGTGGTCGACAGGGAAGGGAAAGCAAGGTGGATATTGAGCCAGTGCGACTTACCTTTCGGTGTTGGTGTGGTTTGTGACAATGACAGATGCGCCTGCAGCTTTGTATGCCAGGATTTCGTGCTGTTGTCAAGGCTGAAGTGTGGTCAGTCCCCGTCTGCTTTTAGGGCCTTTAACACCGGTACGGGCCTGACTTACGTGAGAGAGCTCGCCAGTGAGGTCTGTTGGTCAATAGAAAACAGGAGTGAGAAGCAAGGTTGAGATTGAGGAGATTGAGGAGATTGAGGTCAGCCGTGTTAAAACGCCAGAGAATAGCTCTTGGCCGTCGCAGCCACTCACAAAGATCTGCCTTGATGCCAGCAAAGACGCTTGACCCGGAACCGGCACAAACAGCAATGCTCGAGATGGGCTTGCCGGAAGCCTTGCAGCCTTGCACATGGGGCAGGTCCAGATTCTGCTTGACCCTCCTAACAATCTCCTCGAACGTCTGAAGTGAGTCGAGCTCGACGAGCCTGCCCAGTCCCGCCGCCTCATACCCTTTAGGTGTGTTCTTGGACGGACTAAGCACGGGGAAGGCATTCGATCGGAAGCTATCAAGCTCTTCAGGGGATTCGAGCTCAGCGAAAGCCTCTTTGGACGAGACAACCTTTGCGAGCCAGTCGTTGATGCCTCCTGGGGTCGCGTCCAAGCTAGTGTGCGGGCAGTAGACGCTTACGCCAGCCGCGGCAAGTCGGAGCAAGCTCGTCTGCTGAGGATCGGCCAAAGTGAGCGACTTGAGACCGCGAAAGATGATGGGATGGTAGACGAGTGCCACCTTGATGTTGTTAGACGAGGAAAGGATCTCGTCGCATACGTCGGTGGTCAGGTCAATGGCAAGCATTACGCTTTGGTTTTCGTTGGATTCCGTGATGGTCGATGGTGGCGCTTGCAACAGGAGACCGACATTGTCAAACGATGTCTCGGCGAGTCGAAGAGGTGCGATACGACTCATAGCTTCCATTGTGCTTGCCACAATTGGGTTCTGTTTCACCGAGTCGGTGATCTCCCAGTTGGGTTGCGACATGATTACTCGATTGGCGGAGGCCAAGCTAGGTGTGATGGTAGGCAAGGTGGTAGCAGGGCGTGGGAGCGCAACTCTCGGATTGATGGATCGTGTGCGGGAGATGTAGCCTGCAAGCGTATTCGTTGAGGCTCCGATTCGACGAAGGTGGTGCATCAATGCAGCAGACGATCAGCGATCAAGTCAAGCATGTCGTGCGCAAAGCAAGACGCTGATGGTGTTGGAAGGTGCTGCTTTTCGTCTTTGCTTCTTCGAAAAAGGTGGAGGCCAACAAATGAAAAATAAAAATAAAAATAAAAGAAAAAATAAAAGAAAATAAAATCCTGATCTGTGCTTGGCTAAAGAGCAGCGTTTATTTATAAATAAAGATGGGTATGGCCGCGCTGAGAGAGAGGTTGGTGCAGCGACTCAAAGCGTTGAATTTTGGATAAAATAAATCAACATCACACGCTCGGCCCGTTGGATTCGTGATAAATAAATGAAACTCAGCCTCTGTGAGAGAGAGAGAGAGAGAGAGAGAGAGAGCTGCAATGCAGCTGTTGCCGCTTTGTCCTTTTGCCTTTTTACGCCTGATACGCGATGCTTTGGCCCCCTATCAAACCTCCACCATCATCTCTACCACACCATCCCGCAAGCACTCCCACTTTCGTCAGCATCGTCACCACCAACAGCAACAAAGTCAAAGACGCACTTCTGTCTTCCCTGTCGCCAACCAGCTGCTCATCTTCGAGCACCCGTGAATTCGCTGCATTCTATCGAACGAGGCCAGCCTGCTTCGTCATAGTGGAATTCTCATCGTACGACCTGTCAAGCCAACGTGGCCTTTCGCACCTTCGACAAAACTAGCTAGCACCCGTGAATCGAACGAACAAAAAGCGTCTCGCACGCATCTCGCTGTGACTCCGAGTGTCCATAGACTGCCAAGGTCTCACAACAACGCACATACAGCCTGTCGATCGATCTCGCACATCAATCGAAATTGTCGTAGCAATGGCTGCTGCTCAAAGGAATCCACGTCAGCTCCAGTTCAAGCTGGTCTTGCTCGGCGAGTCAGCCGTCGGCAAGTCGAGCCTCGTGCTTAGATTCGTCAAAGATCAGTTTGATGATTACCGCGAGAGCACCATCGGAGGTGGGTTTCGTCCACTTGCAAGCACCTACACCGTCATATACCTTTGGACGATAGGACTGACTTTCAATCCATGTCGACTTGTTTCATCAACAGCCGCTTTCCTCACACAAACCGTCAGCTTGGACGCACAGACCACAGTCAAGTTTGAGATCTGGTAAGTGGACTGCATCCAATCTCGCAGACTGCGTTGGGAGTTACACGCTGACCTTGATGCTGAATCTTCTTGAACGACGTTTAGGGACACTGCGGGACAAGAACGATACAAGTCGCTCGCTCCCATGTACTACCGCAACGCCAACTGCGCCGTGGTAGTCTACGATATTACCCAACCCTCATCGCTCGACAAGGCCAAGGCATGGATCCGCGAACTGCAGCGCCAGGCCGATCCTAATATCATCATCGCTCTTGCGGGCAACAAGGCCGATTTGGCAAGCACACGTCGCGCCATCCCTACGGAGGAGGCGGAAAAGTATGCTCAGGAGGAAGGCCTGCTTTTCCTCGAGACTTCGGCCAAGGATTCTTCCAACGTCTCGGAGCTTTTCACCATGATCGCACGCAAGCTGCCCTTGGAGCAGGCAGCTGACTCGCAACGCGGTGCTGCTGGTCGAGCTGGCACTGCCTCGGCTGGTGGTGCAGGCGCAAGGCCAGCAGTTGACCTCAGAGGGCAGCAGGCAGGTCAACAGCAGGATGCGTGCAACTGTTGATGCGCCCTGCCCGCCTTGCTTGGATTGCCAGTCAGTCGACTACGGTCTCGGAGCACGTGCTCTACGTTGCACGTTGCTGATCCATTTAGCGTTTTCTCCTTTCTGACGAACACTTTTACGCTCCCATGTACGAATCTTTCATGCCATTTTTACCGTTGCGTTGTATATAGCCTCGAAATATGTGCGGCATCAGAGTTTACGAGATCCAGCCTGGCTCATGCGGTTGTTGAAGCGCGCGTCTTCCTACAGTGTCGCGGAGGAGGTAAGGTAAAGATCATTATGAGGTCTGCATGAGGGGCGAAGTAAGGATGGACGTCGATGTTGAGCGAAGGTGGATTCACTGTCGAGCACCGGCTGTCCATTCTGCTAGCTGCTTATGGCAAGTCGTGAGCCTCAAGCATATCTTGGAAGCGTTTGGCAGGCAGACACCATTACCCAGTTGAAACCGCTCTTCTGACTCTCGTCCTCAGCACATGATTGTTCGGCTGTTTCTGGCCCACTCGACTGTACTGCGGAGTCCGGGACATTCTGCTTTCCATGCAGACCGTTCGAACAGACGACGTATTTCAGAAATACAAGCACAAGGTCGTTCGGCACAGCCATGCTGTTGACTGCGCGTGTTTACGGTACCTTTGCCAGTTGGTTGGGCTCTCGGATTCCACGACAAAGAAGCTTCTTCCGGTAAAGCTGTAAACTGCATGTCGCCAACGCCCTGTTGGCCTGTTTGCAGTGGCTGTTAAAGACAAAGACCGCCGGTGTGGTGATGGTAGGTTTTCGGCTGCATTCCCGAGACATCAACACAGAGCCAACAACACCTTTGAACTTGAGCAAGCCTGACGAATCGAGGGTGCGTCCGTCTCCAAGCAAAGACCGCTAAGGATGAAATTTATTGGCTGTGCTGCTGTGCTGCCGTGTCGTGCTGTGCTGTGCTGTGTTTGAGCCTGAAAGTGTTGAGAGAAGGCTTACCCGAGACGGGGTCAATTTTATTGTTTTTATATTATTAATCTTTTCAATTTCCGTTGCTGTGTGCTGCGTCAAGTGACTAAGCGATCTGCATGTCGCTGGAAGAGCGGCGGCGGCTGGACTCGCTTTCCACACTTTTTGGCATGCCGCACCGACCGCCTTTTTCCACTTTTCCGATCATCACCATCATCATCGACGGGGCACCCGCATTTCGAGCTTTTCTTTCTCCTCGGTGCCATCCAATCGACTCGCATTGCCTCTTCAGCTCCGGCGCGCGTGGAAGAGCAAGACAGCCGGCGCCAGTTCTGGAACTCGTCAAGCTCGTCGCGACCTGGCCTCAAACGAATCGCATAGTTTCGCGCCAGCTCGACGGCTTCGATTGACTTTCTACCTGCGGCAACGTGGCTTCGTTCAGCTGAAAGGAGAAGAGATATCTCTGCTCCTCTCTCTCTCTCTCTCTCTCTCTCTCTCTCTCTCTCTCTCTCCCAAGCACCTCCTCGACGGATCTTCCTATCCGTGGACATAAAGCTGCGCTGAGCTTTTCCAAAACACCGGAACTCTGCCGAAATTCATCCGAAGCACTTGATCTAGATCCATCTCCATCCAAGTCACATCAAGCCCCTTTCATAATCACTTTCGACCTTCACAGGATCACGTTCTCACGGAAATGGCGATGGCAACAGCACAGGCACCCGCACAGCCTAGATGAAAAAGTTCTTCAAATCAAACGAGGCGGGGACCATCACTCCCTTGCCTCCTACCAGTCCCGCTGCACCCAGCAGCTACTCTTTCGGCACACCACGCCTCTTTGACGAATACCAGGCCAGAGTAGCGTCACACTCTGCAGAGTCACATCGACCGTTGTCCCTTCAAACTCCTTCCAATTCGTCACGACCACCACGCAACTCTTCCGACGATCTTGGCTATGCGCACAACTACTCGCCTCCTCCCTCTTCACGGCAGCGCCGTAGTCAGCAGACAGGTGCCTCACCTCGCAAGAATCGCTTCTCAAATCAAGCGGCAGACACGGCTTACGAATCGTATTCTGATCCCAACTCGCATTCGCAGCCTTACCGTCCATCTTACGATGCTACCGACTACGACGCTCTCAGATCGCAGCCGTCGCTGCCACCACAGCATGCCAACGCGAGGCTGTCATCGTCCGGAATGGCTGCTTTCTCTCCGCCAAAGTCACTGCGCCCGGCACAGCCGCCCGCCCCCCATCGTCGCGGCAATTCGTTGAGTATGGGCGTCCCTTCCGGCGCCGCTTACCAGAATGGCAGTGCCGATCTCAAGTATCCGCGTCAATCGCCTGCCAAACTCGCTACTGCAGATCCTGCTTGGGCGGCCCCACGCCCTCGAAGGTCGGAAGACTCTGATGATGTGGACTACGCTCACTACGACCACGACGACGATGAGGACGCAGACGACGGACGCACACCGACCGCGAGTGGCGCACCACGCTCTGCCGCCTACCCCGTCTACTCGGGCGCAGACGGCGACGAAGAAACCGGTGGTGAGGTGCTCATCTCTCACGGACGCTACGAAGAAGCACATCTTCGCGAGCTCGATAGTAAAGAAAAGGGCAAAGCAAAGAAGCTCTTTGGGTTCGCCACCAGCAGCAACAACAAAAAGGCAAAGCAGGACCGAGACAGAGCCACCGCACCGTCGCCAGCGCCCAGAGCCAGCCGTGATCGCGACGATGTGCGCCTCATGTCCCCTCCCATGGATTCGCGTTCACTCTCTGCTCAGGAGCGCAGTAAAGAGGGTGGTTGGATGGATCGGTGGAACAAGCGTGCGCATCAGCAACAGGCCGCGCGAACACAGGATAAGGAAGCGGAAGAGATCGTCGCATCACGAATTGGGTGGCTGTGCGCAAATGCGTATGACGAGCATGATTGGATGCAGATTCTGCCGCTCATCGACATGGTGAGCCACTCGGAGGCCGCGAGCAAAGAAGCAGCTCGCGCGCTTCGAAAAGAGTTCAAGTACGGGACGGTGGATACACAGCGTAGGGCTGTTCGCGTTTGGGCGCTTCTGACGCTCAACGGAAGCGATCGGTTTCGACTGCAGATTGCGAGTAAGCGTTTCTTGGAGGCGATCGAGGATACAGTGGCTTCGTCCAAGACGCCGTTGAGTGTCAAGGAGACGATGCTGAGGGTGCTGGGGGTACTGGCATTCGAATTTAGGAGTGATGCCGAATTGGTGAGTGTGACCAAGTGCTGGAACAAGGTCAAGCCGAATGATCGGCCCAAGGACGGCGAGCCGTTGGAGAACGATCTGTTCGAGTTTAGGTTGCCACAGCCGCGAGCGTCGGCCCAGCAGCAACAGCAGCAACAGCCATCTTCTCGCCGTGTTTCGCAACGTCGTTCACAGCCGCCTAGACAAGGTGCAGCTCTCAACGAGACCGGCTTTGATGCTCCACTGCATCCTATGCAGCACCAGCAACCTCTGAATGCACGCGCACAGCCACCACAGCCGCCCATCCTTGCATCACTCCAACCGCAAGCACAACCGCCTCTGCGTCAGCAGCATCCGCAGCAACAATGGTCGCGACCCAACCTTTCTCCACCCGAACCCACACCTTATCCGCGCACCGCAGCATTCACCACACCCCCATCCATGCCTATCGACCACACGACCAACGGCAGCAACGCCCCGCCGACATCGTCTCCAACCTCGAAGCGGCAGCAGCCTCGATGGACTCCCACTCGGCATCCTACCACTCTTCAGCCGATTCGTCCTTCACGCCGCACGACGTGGTCACATTCGACGAAGACGTGCGTCGCTTGCACGAGGAATGCCAGATCGCGCGGAGCAATGCCGCCGTGCTACTGGACACGCTCTTACACGAAGGGCTGCATCCGGACACTGTCGATCTGGTCGATGAATTCTACAGCAAAGTGGTGCGCTCGCAGGAGCTGATAGCGTCACAGATAGGGTGGGCTTCGGCGCAGGCTGATCGTTCCAGAATAGCGGCAAGTGGGGCAGAGAGGGAGACGAGGGAGGAAGCGTTGTTGGCGGATCTGTTGGAAGCGCATGGTAGGACGAGTGAGGCGGTGCGAGTGGTGGATGATGCGAGGAGGCGGATTGAGGAGGAGGAAGCGGAGAGGAGGGTGACGGAGAGGTCTAAGGTGGAGGTGAGGTTGGATCGCTCGGCGCTGGTGCTGGGTGGGGATGGTGAGGTGTATGATGTGGGCAGGGATAGGGTCGGGGGCTTGTTGGGTGCGGAAGGAGCGCATGCTTCTGGATCGAGATCGCCTTCCCCAAACGCTGCAGCCGTTCGCGGTGCGACAGTGTTGAGTCCTAACTTGGCCTTCTCGCCGCCTACAAACGGTCTTAGTGGTGCACCACCCCGAATCTCGCGTCCGCTACCCGTCCCACGATCGGATCAATCTTCAGACTCGAACAGCACCCATTCCTTCCCCCCTCCCCTCGCCGCAAACAGCTTGACAGCTTCCATCCACTCAACCCACTCTGCCACCACCTCTTCTCACTCTCCCAACTCCCACCTTGCCCAAGGTCGATCGCCACTGCCCCTAACACCGACGCTGAACATCGACACCGCTCAGCAGCAGGGTGAAGGGCAAGAGGAGGGGGAAGACGAATTGCAAACACCGGTAGTTCCGAGTGCCAAAGCGTTGGGAAAGAGGAGGGCTGTTAGTGTGAGGTATCCGACTCTGCCTACGGTGGTGGGAGATGGGCAGCCGCCGCAGCAGCTTCCACCGTTGCCGGGCAGGGATGTGGTGGATGGTGTGGGGGGTTGAGGTTGGGGTGATTGAGTGGGGGTGAGATTTATACGGTTGTTGAGTTACTACGCAATGAAAAAGTCGCATTTGCACAGCTCGCTTGGTCTTCGCTGTCTGTTATGTGTGTGTGTGTGTGTATTGAACCGCTTTTGCATTGAGACCCATTGTCTGCCGTACAGTAACATGTTGACACCATCGAATCTAATCATTATACTTGGAAAACACCCTCCTGGGTTGATTCTTCTTCCACGCTCGCGCCCACTCCTCCCCTCCTCCCCTCCTCCTCACCCTCAGCCTCAGCTTCTGCACGATCCTGCTTGGTAGCGTACCTCAACAACGCCTCGCGAGGATCCTCGTTCAAATCCTGGGGGACGCCAAAGACGCTCTGCACCACGTGTTGGGTGGCAGCTGCGCCGATGCGACCGCCTTTGCCACGACCGGAGAGGGGTAGGAGGGGTTTGAGGGTGATGGAAGGGTTGTGGCGGTCTTTGGCTAGTTTGCGACGTTTGGCGGATTCGCTGAGGGGGAGGTTGTCTGGGGTGATGGGGTAGGTGTCGATGGTGTAGGTTGAGGGGGAGGAGGTGGTGGAGGTGGTGGGGGTGGGCGAGAGAGGGGGAGGAGGATGCCTTTGGTTGAGTGGGTGGGGAGTAGTGGATGGTGAGGGAGCCGTTGCGGTGTGTTGCGAAGAGTTGGTTGGTGGGGTGGGACCAGTGGAGGCGGATGGGGACGGATGTGCAGGGGATAGACTTGACTGTGTTTAATGTGTGTTCGTCTAGCACTACGATACTACCTCCTGCTTTCACCCCTTCGTCGGCGTCAGCGGCGTCAGCAGCGTGGGTTTCGTGGGTAGTGTCGTTAGCAACACCAGTAATCACCCCTTTTCCTTCAACATCAAAAATAACCCCCGTATGAACACTCCCACTCTTCAACCCGCCCCTCTCCACCACCGCCTTCGCCATCTGCCTAACATCCCACACTTTCACCTTCCCATCTCCACCTCTCGTCACCACGCTCTGCCCCCACACCGCCATCCCGCTCGTCCAACTACCCACCTCGTGCGCATGCGTTTGCGCTCGCGGTTTACTGTTCATGTTCGACCTAGTATCCCACATGTTCAACACGCCGTCTTCGCCGGTTGCCCACAAGCGGTGGGTGGAATCGCGTTGGAGGGCGGTGACTTTGGTTCGACCTCCTCGAAGTTTGCTTTTAAGCACGATTACGTTTTGCTGCCCCGCGTGCATGGTTTCGACATTCCAGAGGCGAACGGTGCTGTCCGAACCGCCTGTGAAGAATCGGCCAACGTCGGAGGGGTCGAACATCCCACATGTGAGGCTGGACACGTGACCCTTAGTGTTACGCATATCGCGTAAGTAAGGGTCACCCTTTTTGCATGTTCCTATTTCCGCTCCGTCTCGGGTGAACACTTTCGCTTCCGATGTAGAGCTAATGACGAGCAGGTGGCTGCTGTTGGAGTTGAAGGATAGATCGAGGATTGGGTGGTTTTCCTCGACGGGGAATAGGCGGAATGGTTGTAAGATGGATGTCATTCCGCCGAAATCGTAGAGTGAGAGATGGGTGTCGTAAGAGCCAAGGGCGAAGCGGGAGCCTGAGGCGTCGACGGCGAGCGCGGAGAGGTGTTTGGTGTGGGTACCGGTGAAATGGGCGATGTGGGTTGTTGGGGGTAGGGCTGAAGGTGGGTATGATGAGGCGGGTGCGATTGGTGCTGATGTTGGTGTTGAGGCTGAGGGTGGTGCTGGTGGTCCGATCTCAGGTTCATCGTCGGAGTCATCGGAGTCATCGTCAGAAGCTAGTCCTCTTGCACGCCTCTCCCGCTCCCTCTCCTCCGCCTCCCTATTCGCAGCTCGCTCCTCCGGCATCAATCCATCATCTTCCTCCTCTTCCACCCGCTCCTCTACTTGCGCTCTCTTTCCCAAAAGCGTAGATTGAACACTACTATTCCCTTCTCCCGCCCCTTGCCCCCTTGCCCCCCTTGCCTCTCTTGTCCCGCTGGTGCAACACCTCGACCACCATTGCCACGCCGCTTCCCAAACGAGCTAGGCATCATAGCACGCAACGCTGCTTCGTCCATCTTTGCCGCTTCTTGTCTTCGTACTGGAGCAGTTCTGGAGCAGAAAAGGCGTACTTCCAGCGTCGGTTATGATGGTGTGTGTGTGTGTGTGCAAAACAACACCTTCATGACTGAGCGTCAACTACTTTATAAACCAGATGCACCAAACATTTCCCGACTTCCGAAAACTCAATTTTTGTGGAGGAAAAAAGTCGCCTTCTAAAGCTAAACCACCTCACATTCTTAAGATAGACAACGTTCCGACAGGGTTGGCTTGAAGTGTTTCAGATTGCAATACCATCATGATGACAATAGGTATAGAGCCGTGACAGGCTATGACATGATACACAACAGCAAACGCTGAGTTGCTTGAGCCAAGATGGGACTGAAACGCTTCCCTGATCGATAAAAAATAAAAAAATAAAAATAAAAAATAAAAAATAAAAAAAACAAGGGTCTGCCTGACTTCGGCAAATCAACCCATTTGCAACCGCTTCTCGCGGCTACTACTTCTTAGGAATACTCGCCAACCGCCACCCATTCACATTTGCCATGGTCGCCGAAATCGCCCCAGCACCCGTATCCGCACTCGCAGTGCTCCTCCTTCTCGCCAGCCCACCAAAGCTCTCGCGCACCACGAGATGCAAACACGTGACGATAATCACATCCTTCAGCTCCTCCCTTGTCAGCCCGGCTCCATCTGGACCTAGACCGGTACTGCTTAAATCCGGTAAAGGGAAGGGCACCGCCAATTGCCCCACCAGTTTTGGGTGGTGCGGTGCAGGCGACAACGTACCGAGCGGGATACGAGTCGTCGGTCCAAGCACGAGATGGCAGTTCCAAGGCGTCTCGCTATCCTCCGGGTCCGACTCATCGCCTGAATCGTCGTCGCCGTGCGGAGCAGACGATCCCGCGGCGGAAGTGTCAACCGACCTTCTGGGAGAACGAAGCCCCGTGCCCGAGATGAACGACAACGGGCGCGAAGTGTTGCGAGCCGCATCACCAGTGCTCAATCGCGGCGGATTGATAGCAGCCTCGTCCACTTTGAGCGACTGATTCGACGCCGAAGTGGTTGCCAAATGCGACTGACGAGCCAGAGAAGTGGTGCTCCGGCTCGCCTCGATTCCAGTTTGACGATCGATGCTGGTGACAGAAGCGTTGAGCGACATGCTGGCTCGAAGCCTCGCCTGAGCGTCTTGCGCTCGTTGACGATTCGACACCTTCGAGTTGCGCGACCACTCGAAGCGTACTGGGATCTGTGAGGGCGGAGGGTGAGGCTCGCTGCCGCCCATGCGGTTGACCAGGTTGAAGCGCGTCCAGACATTCGTCAGAACCGGGTTGGAGCCGGGTGCATCCTGCGTCGGAGGCACCAAGCTCGACGATCTGCCGGCAGCGGCACCGGCGGGCGCGCCGTCATGCGCCTTGCGATTCCATTTTCGAACTGTCCAGACGTATCCCTCGGTCTTTTTGCCGTCGGCAAGACCTGCGCCTGGCTGCATCTGAGGGATTTCGCCACTGTTGCCCAGACCTCGGTGAGGAAAGAGGCTGGACGTGGCCGCCGACGGAGCCGTAGCCCTGCTGCGGTCCTGCTGTGTGGATGCCCCATCGCGTTCAAACAGACTGCCAGCTCCCGAAACACTGCTAGGACGCACGCCGAGCGAGAATCGCTTTAACTTGCCCAGCAGCTTTCCTCCTAGATTCGCCTCTACGCCGCGAGCTTCCGGCGTCATGGCTTCGAACGAAGTGGGCGGCTCTGCAGTCGAAGAGGCGACGGTTGAGCTGGTTGCGCCGCGCGCAGGGGCGGAGAAGGCAGAACTGTCGTCGACGACCCCACCACTGGAGGAATCCGTCTCACTTCTGGGCGAGATGTGGGTGGCGTTTCCAACATGCACGGTCGAAGATCCCTTATCCGCTGCAGTCATCTTTTGAAGCGTGGCGAGATCGTTGACACCGTTGATGAGCTCGGCAGGCTCGAGGATACCGAAGGCATCGAGATCGATACCCTTTTTGAAGTATTTTGCTACTTTCTGGTCGGTGCCAGCGTCGCTGACGGTGGTGGAGAGAATGTGGTGGAAATTGAGATTGTAGAGCGGTGTGACGCGGCGACCTGAGCTGGTGGATGCGATGGAGCCAGACGCCGAGGTTTCTGAGCCAGCTGAGCGGTTGGAAGCGATCGACTCTCTCCTGCGTAGCTCGGTGCCAGGAGCGGGAGTGAGGTCTGCGGGGAGTGGGACGAGTCCATGGAGGAACGACGTTGGGAGCCATCGCGGCGAGACTGGAGTTGTTGCGGCATGACCAGCTGGATCTGGAGGTTGAGCGGGTTGGCCTGTTTGCCGGGTGGAGGCTTGACGATGACGAGCAGCTCGGGAGGCGCGATCTTCTTGCGACGTCGTGGCGCTGAGCTTCGTGCGGCTTCGGAAGGAGTAGCGCACCAAGCGGCTTCACTGTCGACACCGCCGAGGGTGGAGCTGAATGTGGTGAGCTGGTCGTGGCTTAGGATGGGCGAGTTGGCCATCGACGTTGGCCTGCTGGCGCTCGGCTTATGCAGTGGTACGTGGTGGGTATGCTCTGGGACGTCCAGGTCGCTGGGTTGTCCGTTGAGAGTGGCCTCGGAAGCCTCGCGGTGATGGTCGCGCGCCATCATCAAGCTGGAATTGGGTTGCGAGCTGAACTGAAAGGGAGCCTTTGGCGTCATGGAAGTGGCGCGATCGATGGGAGACATGGGATTAGAGCCGGAACTCAATGCTCGTGATCGAGCTGAATCGCTGGGGCCTTGCTCGACATCGGAATTGTTGAGTCTGTTGGAGCCGATCCAACTGGTAAAGATGCTGGTCATGATTGAAAGGAGCTCAGAAAGGAGCTGATGGGTGGTGGACAGGCTGATGCGGAAACGAGCAAGGTATGCGCGGCAAGACGGCTTGAATGCAAAGGAGCGAGCAAGAGGAGCTGCAGGATCAGATGCACGGCATGGGAAAGCAGCCAGGTGCGGGGACGTATGCGGTGGAGTCGAAATAAGATAGCAACGGAGCGGTGGTCTCCGACGAGTGGGTTAGAGTTTCGATGGATACTTTTGGCGGGTTCCTGAGTCCCGAGTGAGAATGGTGGGGTCGGTGGTGGGGCGACGTGGTTGTTTGGATTATGCACCAGATGTTGGCTGCGGGTACCTGAAAGATGCCATGCAGACCGGCGATGAAATGCTGCGACGTACGATGGAAAGAAAGCTGCTCGCTGTGGTCGTGACCGTGACTCTTGTGCGTGATTGAACCGACGATGGAAACGCCTCCTTCTGTTAGCTGTTCGGTGACTGGCGGAATAAAGCTACAATCGGATCCCAGGAGCGCGAAATGAACGAGCGTCGAAGCGTCGAAAGCAGATTGACCGAGGTCGAAAGAATATGGAAGAGGATGGTGGGGAGAGGGAGAGAGCAAGACAAAAGGCTCGGTGGCCTTTGGGCCTATTCAAAGGCTGAAAAGGACGAGAGCGTTGATGATCCGACTCGGCAAGCTCAGCCCGAATGACTCTTGAATGGCACTGCTCGACTGGCTGACCAGCTCTCTCTCTCTCTGTCCGCTGAAAACTCAGTCCAAATCTGTGAGCGGAAATTTTATTTTCGCTTTTTAATTTCCTTTCAAGGCAACTCAAAAGGTGTGGAGTGCAACACACACGCGCGGCAAGCAAATTTCAAGCGTATCGCAGTCAGCATGGGTGTGACGGTCCGCGTGAGTGTGCGTGTGCGTGTGCGTGTGAGCGTGTGATTCCGTGGCTGTGAGCGACGTACGAGGCTTTTTTTTTTTTTTTTCATTTTGTGGCTCCGATTCCTCCACCTCTCCTCTGCAACAGCTAGCCTGCGTCATTTTGCCGCAATCTTCCTTGCTAGATTCGTCCATCGGCTCACGGAGATTCCGTTCCGGCCCAATCTAGCTGCTCTGCTATGTCTTGACAAGCAACAACAGTTCATCCGACCAGCTTTCTGTTGTGCGAAGTTCAAGCTTACTCAATCTGCAAGCCGCGGATCGCATATTGTTCCGAGAGCCATGTTCTGCCAGAAGAGCATATTGCATCGTCCATGAGCTGCTTTGGGCGGCGCTTAGGTCGGCTCTGCTCTTTGCTTTCTTCCTGCGTTAACTTAAGGCACCCTTTTCTTTTTGAACGAGATGAAATCTGAAATCTGGTATGCTTAGGCGAGGACGCTAGATCGTCTCTGGAGAACACTGCCGCCGTACACACGGGCCTTTGAAAATTGATCGTCAGGTTTCGAAGAATTTCTAGCTTGCCCCCGCTCTGATGTGGTCATGGTCCAGCTTCCGACTCGATGGGCGCTTGGAAGTGTGCATTTGCGATGCAAGCAATACAATTAAAGGTGCATCATGCCGCCAAAAAATCGGCTTGGAAATTGGGTTGAAAAATTGAGGTCACAAAAATGAGCTCTCCGATCTGCTCACTGAATCGGGCCGTGTTGCAATCGAGATGTGCACGCTCGCGTCCAAAGCTTTAATTTGGGCTGCAGCGGCTGAGAGAGCTTAGAAGTTCAACACAAGCAACACCTCGAATGACAGCATCATGCTCGTACAAAGCATACTTACAACTCAATAGATACGTCATCGATCTCTACCAGAAGCCGACCCTACACCGCGGGTCAATATATAAGTACCATCCCCCGACAAGCAACTATACTCTGAACACGATTAGCCAAGAAGGGACAACGACATCACCACATCAACCAACGATGGTCTCACCAACAACGATCAAATCGCTCCTCCGAGAGCTCACACACCTTGAACGCAACCCAACAGACGACATCCGCGTCTCACTCTTTGAAACCGACATCCTCTCCTTCAACGGACGGATTCGCGGTCCCTCAGGCACACCTTACTCTGGCGGCTTCTTCCGCATCACCTTTGACTTCACCGACATCGATTTCCCTAACACCCCGCCACTGTGTCGCTTTGCCACTCCCATCTTCCACCCGAACGTATCTCGAGCCGGCGACATTTGCGTTTCCAGCTTGAAGAAGGACTGGAAGCGGGAGTACGGCGTGGAGCGTATTTTGACCACGGTCAAGTGTCTGTTGATCGAGCCCAATGCTGATAGCGCCCTGGACGCCGAGGCGTCGAGATTAATGCAGGAGGATTGGGAGAGTTATGCTGAAACGGCCAGGTTGTGGACTAGTGTGCATGCGTCCAAAACGCCGGCGTGTTTCGAAGACTCGCAAGAGTCGGGGTTGAAAACGACAACGGCACCTCAGCAGCTGAAAGCACCACAGACGATGCCAACGTCGTGTTCTGTTTCAGCTTCGACAGCCAAGCAGAGCGTTGTAGGGTCTGCACTCAGACCGTCAAACCCAACCGTCTCGACCGCTCCCAAACGTGGCCTACGACGTCTCTAGGCCTCACACTTGTATACTGCCAACTTCATACCCACACTTGATTCAAACGAAAAAAAAAGACAACAGGTCGAAAGCAAATGAGAATTGCCAATCAGAGATTTTGGGTTGACCCGGCTACAGCGAATGCAGAGGGGCTACAATGTATCAACACACAAGTCGTCAGATGTGGTGTGTATGTGTGTGAGTGTGCGTAGATGTGTAGTGTCGAGCGAACCAGCTCCCAAGCGCTAAACAGCCATTCAAGAGCATTGATCCACCCCAACACGAGATAGTACAAAGGTGCTGGACAGCAAGAACGAATGCAATTAGTAGAAGGTGTTGGGGCGCTGGCCGGCGAAGGTGCCGACGTGACGGGGGCGACGGTGGGGGAGGGGAACTTGAGACCGGGGGCCATGAGCTGCTTGATGTAAGGGCGCTTGACGTCTTCGCTCTTCTCGATCTCGGCAATCTTGAGGATGTGGATCGAGGCGAAACGGGCACGGTGACGAGCAGCCATGTCCTGGTACAGCGACTCGGCGGCCTCGGCACGCGAAAGAGCACGGAACTCCTTGTACATGTTGTGGGTGCCCGATCGCGAGTTGTATCGCAGCCAGACGGCGAAGTTCTTGACCTTGAGGGGCTTCTTCTCGTGGATCTGTGGGCGAGGCAGAATCGAGGTGAATGTCAGTATCTCTGTTTCCTATGGCGTTACGCACAAGTCCAAGCCAGATTGCATCGCGTCGTCGGATGTGCCGGGAGATGGTTACTGTCGATCCAAGCAAAAGCCTCCTTCGGATTCGCCGTGGCTTGGGCTGCAATCCAGTGCAATCACAGATCCTCCTCCTCAGGTGCGACCCTCCGATGCAGACAGGGTAATCTGACAATGGCGATCCTTCCGTAGTTTGAACTTTGCCCGTGAATATTGAATAGCATCGCTGTATCCGACTGCTGAACCGAGGTTCTTCATCACATCTCTTCGTTCCCTTTGCTTTGACCCCAACCCTCCGATCTGCAACGTGATGCATCCTAGCTGTGCTTGTCCAATCATATCCTTGTGTGATGTTGAAGCAAATACTTACGGCGTGGATGGCAACAATCTCACCGGTGGCCTTCTTCATCTTTCGGAGCTGACGAACGAAGTACCAGAAACGAGACTCGGCGACCGACTTGTTGACGGCGAAGATCCTCATGCGGTAGAGCTTGGGAGAGGGCTCCTTCTCGGTGGGAAGGTGGCGTCCAATCACCATGTACTCAGTGAGGCGAGTCATCTTGAGGACTGTTTTGAGTTGCAACGATTGATGGTGGTATGTCGGAAGCAAGCAGGGTCAGTTAAACGATTCGTGATAGGTGTGCAGGCCGGAACTCCATTGATCGCATCAGTGTCGGCGGCGGAAAGAGCAACGTTCGAGTGATTGGAAAGCGTGTGTTGTGCTGCTGAGCTGTTCGCGGATCTGTCCATGAGTGGTCGTTCCCTTTTACAAGTGTGTCCGCAAATGACTGAGCAGAACAGGGTCTCCACCTCTGCATATCAATCCGCGCTCGACGACAACAACAGTGATGAGAATTTCCTACATGGACTCTGCTGATTGCTATGACACGATGACACGAGGAGCCAGCATGCCAGCGAGTCCTATGAAGCCGGTGTCCACTTGAACCCGTATGAACCTGCTTTCCATTTCCGTGCATATAGCAATGACTGCTGCTGATCCAACAAAGCGACGCGATCTAATGCCGAGACAACGTACGTTGCTAATACTGGAGTGTGGTGAGTCGGATGTGTAGAAAGTGGTGATTGAATGCTTAGGGCTGGCTGCAGTTTGGTCGTCGAGTTTGCAACCTTTACTTCGCCTTGATGATGGAAGATGGAAGATGCTGATGCGAACGATGCTCGTGATGCTGGCGATGCCTTGGCGCTGATGCGATCAAAAAGATGTTTGCAGAACACTTACGTTGTTTGTCGACGGAGAGGGGGAAAGGGTGGTCGTAGGTAGAAGCGGGAAGGATGGCGAGGAACGATCTCGAATGCAATCACTACACGCTGCGGAGGCGTAACTGGCTGGCTGAGGTGTGGACCTTCAGCTTGCCTGCTTGCTCGCTTCACTTCTCTCAACTTGCAGCTCTGGTTCGCGGCACCGACTTCGACGTTCGCAGCTCGACTCGGACACCTTCTCAGCCTCTGAGCGGTCTCTATCTGGGAAAGCGTAGCGAGTGACACCAAGACTGCGCTGTGCTGCCTGTTGGATGTGAGTGACTGCTTCAATTTCCAAATTCGTAGCTCAGGACCGACTCTCAGCCTGGCTGACGTGCCTCCAGAAGAAGATTCAAACACCGTTTTCAAATCGAAGCTACAATGTCTCGTATTGAATACCGAGGTGAATTCTACAAAAGTATAGCTATGCACGTGATGTATCTCACAATCTCGTGACCTCGTCAAGGAATTTCTGTGCAATCTCCTGTTAGGTTGTATATTCACAGCATCGTCGGGTTCTGAAATTATCGGATCGGTCAGATCGGTGATGCGTGCTGCGAGTATCCTTCTCTGCGTGTCACACCTCTGAGCTTGACACGGCTTTCTGGATCGCCTTTCAGGAGCTGGAACCGGACACGAACCTTCTCCTGGTCGCCATATGAGCCTGAAACGAGCCTTCGCTACTGGCCGACGCTGCTAGTCTCCAAGATGTCGACTTGACTTGAGCAAGATGGTCACCACGACTCAAGATGGGACTTCGACCGACGAAATCGTGGTCGCAGATACGTCGCTCTAACACAAAGTGGAGGCTCGTTTTGAGTTTGGCCATGTGCCTGCTTTGTGATCGCACATTTTGGAGAATAAATTTTGGTCGTGTCTGTGTGTCATGCAAATTTCCAAAAAATGAAAGGTCGAGAAACGCGCTTTCTTTCACACTGCCATACTTCACTCAGCCACGTCGAGTGGTGTTCATTAACCGCTTCTCATCATCCTCATCCTCGTCGTTCGACACCTTATTACCGCCACACCATCTGCATCCGGACCACACGAAGCCTTATACATCCAAATCTCCCAGCGTCACTCACCAAGAAGAGTCGGTTGTAAGTGCTCTCAGCAGGAAACAACAGCGACCACCTCGTCCCGCATTGCCAACTCAGCAACCAACACCATATTCTCGCGCTCTGGAACAACCTCTTGCCCTACGGTAGCTGACTCCTTCCTCGACAGTTCCTCTGCAAAGGCTCTCTTGTCATGCTGTTCGACGAAGCGCATACCGACGACCTCAAGGCATGGCTCACCTCTGAGCTCGGCCCAATATGTGATGCAGACCCTGAAGTGCTTGCCGACTACGTCCTCGCTCTGCTCAAGCACGAAGGCCCCGAAGCAGAGCTTCAGACCCTCCTCACAGAACAGCTCGAAGACTTTTTGGCTGCCGAGACCAAGCCTTTTGTCGCAAAGGCCTTTCAGGTGATAGCTGTCAAGGCATACCTCCCGACATCAGAGTCGCATCATGACGACGCCGCTGCCGACCCATCCAACGACACCCACATCCTAGCGTCTACCACCGACGCTGCTGCAGACACCTCGTCGGCATCCAGAAAGCGAAGAGCTGATCGCGACGATGACGCCTCTCACGACTCTACACGTTCTCCACCTAGACAGACCCGCCGATTGCAGGACAACACCAGCACGCCTGGCTCAGACGATTCACGAGCAGGTCGAGCCCGCGAGCGCGACTCGAGAGAGCGAGCCGCAAATGCCACTGGGACTGATGCCAACGGATCCCAAAATCAAGGTGGACGCCGACCCAAGCAGCTCTGCAGAGACTATCACAACAAAGGCTTCTGCCCTCGCGGCGCCAGCTGCAAGTTTGAGCACTCGGCGGATGTACAGCCTGACAACACAAATGCACGCAACCATCCTCAGCAGCACCAGCAACCGCCTTTCCACATGATGGGTCCCGGTGGTCCCAACGGTATGCACGGTCCACCTATGATGTTCCCACCCTTTGGCGTGCCTCCACAAGGCTGGCATCCGAGCGTGGGCCCAGCACCGGGCATGTCGCCCAACAACGCTGGTCCTGGTGCACCTCAATCGATGAACGGCGATGCACAGAACCTGGCCAACCGCATGGGCGGGCAGTTGCCGCCGCCACAAGAACCCGATGCGGTCCCCTTTGCAAACCACCAAGGCGGTCCATTTAACGGCGGCATGGGTCCAGGCGGTCGAGGTGCGGCAGTGAGCGGGCGAGGCCGTGGACGTGGAGGAGGTCCGCCTGGCACGTTCCAATCTTCGCGACGATCCAACACCACCCTCGTCATCGAAAACGTACCGGCAGACAGTCTCGACCTCATCAAGGTCAACGAGTATTTCAAAAAGTTTGGCACCATCACCAACATCAGCATCGACAAGCCTGGGTCCAAGGCGCTCGTCAGCTACTCGCAGCCATCCGAGGCTAAAGCAGCACACGAGAGCCCGGACGTCATCTTTGGCAACCGTTTCGTCAAGGTTTACTTCCAACGTCTTGATGAAGTTGCAGGTGGATCTGCTGCTGGACCATCGCCTACACCACGACCGCCTCCGTCGGCGGCACCGACGCCTCGGAGCAACTTTGTGCCCGGCAAGACATCCAACGTCTACCATGCGCGTCCACCTGTTGCGGGAGGAAGCAACCCAGGTGGCGTTGCTGCAGCTGTGGGAGGAATGTCCGAAGAGCGCAAGAAGCTGCTCGACGACCAGCGTACCAAGCAGGCAACACTCGATGCGCAGCTGGCTGAGCAAAAGAGCCTCCTCGCCAAGTTTGGCGACAAGGATTTGACGGCTGAAGACAAGAAGCAGACCATGGCCCAGCTCAGGAAGCTCGGGGACGAGATCAAGGCCTCCACCGAAGCAGTCAAGGCTGCCGTTGAGGCCTTGCAGGCCGCACCCAAGGAATCCCCTTCGACCTCAGCGGGCGCAGACGCAGGCAACTGGAAAGCGGAAAAGGAAAAACGAGAAAAGGAGCAGCTGGACCGCGAGCTCGATCTGCACGCACAGGGCTCGTCGCCATCTACGACCGAAGAGCTCAAGAAGAAGCTCGAGTCGCTCAAAGCCGAAGCTGCGTCTCTCGGTATCGACGGTGCGGCGCCGGCAGCAGCAGGCGGATCGTACGGCTTCAACTCACGTGTTAGGGGAAGGGGCGGATACATGCTACGCGGTCGAGGTGGCTACGCGCCCTACGCACGCGGTGGCGCTGCAGGAGCCAACCGAGTGTTCCGCATCGACAACCGCACCACCAAGCTCAAGATTGACGATCTGCTGCCGGGTGTGGATGCGGAGAAGGTCAAGCAACATTTTGCAGGGTTTGGCGAGTTGGAGTCGTTCGACGCTGCAAACGCTACAGTGGTGTTCAAGGCGAGAACGAGCGCTGAACAGGCGTTGAGAGGTGGCGTTGAGATTCCTGACGTGGGCGCTGTAAAGCTTTCGTGGATTCAATCTCCCCCTGCTGCGACGGCTGCGACGGCTGCGACTGCAACGGCTGCTGCTGCTGCTGCTGCTGCTGCTAGAGAGACTGGCAGTAACGATGGCGGCGAACAGTCTGCTGCAACGGCTGCTGGTGGAGACGAAGAGTACGAGGAAGACAGAGATTCTAGCTGGAAGCGCTAGAGCGCCGGACCCTCTCACTAAGTTTTATGCTGTACTACTTTTGATGCACCTCCGACCGCACGCTTGACGGTCTTGCCCTGGCTACACTGCAATCCATCTCCAGGTCCTTCCAGAAAGGACTCTTTCTTTTGGCTGCTTCGATCTGCCATTCTTTCTTCTGCTCATCTTCTTGTCTGTGCGCGCGACTGTGAAGTGTCTTTCGGCCTCATCGCAAGCAGAATTGAGCTATACCATTCCCGCACAAATGACGAGCATTACGTTCTCACGATTGCAATCCAACTCGGAACTCTGAGAAAGGGTGTTTGCATTACCTGAGTGTGTGGATATCTATCCTATTAGACCAAATCGGACACACGCACGTTTTGCTTGCGTTGAAGGCTATCGAGTGAAGAAAAGTTTCGCAGCTTATGCAGAGTAGAGCTCCTCCTTGAGCTGAATGCCCAACTCTTCACGGACGCCTTTGAGAGCGTCGACGTACTGCTTGTATTGGTTCTCGTTCTCGACCTTCTGCTTGATGCCCTCAAAGATGCGGACGGCGGTCGAGTAGTCGTTGACGCGACGGCTAGCACGCAGAGCTGACTCGATCACCTCGGGTGAGGGCACGAGATCGTAAGCAAAGCAGTTGTTGAGTCCACGCTGCAACTCGAAGAGGTCCTCGACAGCGTCAAAGAATCCAACGTAGCGCGTGTTGAAGGCGTCGAACGACTCCTCCTCGTGGTGTGCGGCGTAGCCACGGACTGTTGAAGCAAAAGGGAGGGAAGAAGAGGTTAGCAAGAGGTTCGCTTGAGCAATTGATGTTGCTTGGTCTGTCCGATCAGGTATTCGTGTTTGCATTTCTCAGTCTGCGTGAAGAAGCAGGCAGCGTCGTGCGGTTCAAGAGCAGTTATCGACTGGGCAGTAACAGCAGCAGTAGAAGTCGAGGACTTGGTCGATGCAGGCTGGGTCGAAGATGGTTGAGCCGACATGGTTGTCACGAGAGATGTGTCGGTGGTAATGCGTTTTGCTTGTCATTTTGTCGCCAGCAGATGGCACGACTCTGTTTTTTCGGTACGAAGATTCGGTGCGCCAGATACGGAAAGCCGAGCTGGTCGTTGTTGCACGACATGCTGCTGATCCACCTAGTCGCGTCAGCGAAAACGAGAGAACAGCGCACGGCCCTGTGTTCAGTTGTACACGGAACCGTTGCTGGGCTCTGACAAGCACGTAGACCGCATCATCCCGAGCGTGACGATGATCTGTTGGATGGCTGCTCCTAGCTGTCGATACCAATCCGGCTATTTGGTGAAAACCAATTGAAGGTGAAGCTGTCGCGACACGATGGATCTGGACTGTGTATGCGACGATGGAAGTGTGCCGGAACATGCTGAAGAATGTCCTTGTATATCGATCGGATGCAACGGGTATTGCTATCACGGATGCTGGTGCTGCTACTGCTTCTGTTTCTGCCGTTGAAATTGCTACTGCTGCTGCTGCTGCTGCTGCTGACTACGGTGCTGCAATTCGACCGCGCACGAAAGCGAATCGTAGAGCAGTTCAAGTGCGATTCTAGTGTCGGAAGCGAAGCGATGCAAAGAGGACCTGATCGGAAGACGAAGTTAGGAAAAGCCGAAAGGCTTCAAACTTACCCTGCTGAGCGACGGCAACAGGGGCGACACGGCCGAGCATGGCGGCACGGGCCGAGGTGCTGACGGCGGCGGTGCGGATGGCTCCGGTGAGGAAAGACATGGCGAAAGGATGTGATGAGGTGATGCGGATGAGGCGAAAGGTTGATGGTGGTGATGCGTGATGTTGACAAGAGTTGCAGCGCAAAGTCACAATTTCACTTTGCACGGTGAACGTTTCGAGAAGAAGCGGATTGGCAAAGCGTGGATCGAGCGAATGATCTCTCTCTGCACCTGCTCTCAAAGCTCGACCAAGAACATCGCCTTCTGCTGCCTTGCCTTTTCCAGGAGCTATCGGAAGCGACGACGCACCGAGAATACGCGAAAATTCCACATTTTTTTGTGATTTTACGAAACACCTTAGAGAGACACTTTCCTCGTTGCGTCCCTGACTCTTCCGTCGCTCCCTCAGCTCGGATTTCAAATCCACAGAAAGCAGCAAACATATCGCACGGGAACCTCGCTCCAACTCGATCAATTTTGCGATCTCGTAGATTCAACACAGCGTCTAATTTCGAGCAATTTTGGTTCTGTTAGGTGCAAAACGCGCCAGGCTGTGACAGCGAAGAATAGACGTGGAGCCTTGGAAATAATGGCCTTTGCGCTCGAACCAGCTTTTAAAGCAAGACTGGGTTTCGGCCTCAAGTCCCGCGTGTCCAGCTCAAACACACACACACACACACACACACGGCGCGCTGGCCAGCCCATTGCTGGGATCGACACTTTCCACCTTCTTCTCAACGCACTCCCGTCACCATCATTCCTTACTGCCCCTACTCAAACACCTCGCCGCCAACACCCAACACACGCGTGTGACGAGCTCCACCAAGTCGCAATCTCAACCTCTCACCGAGCTTGAGCTGTTGCTGCTGTGGTCTGGAAACGCATTTGCAACTCAGCAACCTTTGGCACTGCTTTGAGGTGAACCCTAGCCATCGCATCTTCATCGCATATCGGCTAGCATAGTATCAAGCAAAAATGGTCATTCTTGCCGCTTCCGTCTCGACACGAGGCGGCAAGCCCGTCATTAGCCGCCAATTCCGTGATATGCCAAGATCCCGCATCGAAGGTCTCCTTGCCTCGTTCCCCAAGCTCATCTCTGCCGGATCCCAACACACCTCGGTCGAGACCGATGCCGTCCGTTTCGTCTACCAACCGCTCGAGGATCTCTACATGATCCTCATCACCAACAAAAACTCCAACATCCTGCAAGACATTGACACCTTGCACCTCTTTGCCCGCGTCACCTCCGACATTTGCAGATCGCTCGACGAAAGCTCGGTGCTCCGCTACAGCTTCGAACTGCTCGGTGCCTTTGATGAGATCGTCTCGCTTGGCTATAGAGAGAATGTCAACTTGACCCAGGTCAGGTCGATCCTCGAAATGGAGTCGCACGAGGAAAAGATCCAAGAGATCATCGAGAGGAACAAGGAGTTGGAGGCCAAGGAGGAGCTCAAACGTCGTGCAAAGCAGCTCGAGATGCAGCGCAGAGATGTGGCTCGTCGTGGACAGATGGGCGGCAACTCGGGCGGGTTCGGCTCTTCTGGTGGGTACAGCTCTGTGCAGCAACGCTTCGAGCCACCACCCACGCAAGCGCCCGTTCAGACCGGATTCTCGTCCAGCTCCACACCTGCCGCCAAACCGTTCAAGGGCAAAGGTATGCAGTTGGGCAAGAAATCCAAAGGTGCCGATCTTCTCGGCGCCATGGGTGGCGATCTGGCTGCTGCTGCCGCCGCTGCGGATGAAGAGCTCACCGCTGCTGCCAACGCCGCTTCCGCCTCGCTCGCTGCCACCGCCGCCGCCGCTCCCTCTGCCGCCGCTCGAGCTGCACCAACAACGACGGCTGCCATCGACCCGCTCGATCTGCTCGACCCCGTTCACCAAGAGCCCGTGCACGTCGTCATCAAGGAACGCATCTCCATCACGGGCAACCGCGATGGCGGTCTCGAATCGCTCGAAATCAAGGGCGACCTTTTGCTCAAAATCACTGATCCTGCTCTTGCCAAAGTTCGCGTGCAACTCGCCCCGCCCCAGGCCAACAACCTCGTGCTCTCTGCGGGCGATCTGCAGTTCAAGACCAACCCGCAAGTCGACAAAGCTGCCTGGTCGTCCGACCGCATCATTGCACCACGGGACGCGAGGAAGCCGTTCCCCGTCAATCAGTCGCTGGGCGTCTTGCGCTGGCGCATGGTCACCAAGGACGAAACCGCGTTGCCGCTATCGATCAACTGCTGGCCCTCGCCCAACGGTCAAGGTGGTTGCGACGTTAGCATCGAATACGAGCTGGAGAATGAGGACTTGGGTGAGCTGCGTAGCGTTATCATCGCCATCCCACTGCCTGAAGGTGCAGTGCCCTCCGTCGAGTGTCCCGATGGATCCTGGGCGGTCAACGACGAGACGAACAACCTCGAGTGGAGTCTTGAGAGCATTTCGACTGCTAACAAGTCCGGAAGCTTGGAGTTTTCTGTTACCGAGGGTGCGGAGAACGTCGATGTGTTCTTCCCCGTTGTGGTCGACTTTGTCAGCGAAAAGACGCTCTGCAACGTGTCGGTTGCGGATGTCGTGTTGACCGATACCGGTGCGGCTGCGACGTTCTCCCAACAGTCGGTGCTCAGCGCTGATAACTATGTCATTAGCTGATGTGGGAGCTCGTCTCGGATCGAGTGCTTGTCATGTATTTCAGCTAAGCTAGCTCCTTTTTGACAATATACACACTTTTTCCTCCGCTGCTTCTTTGAGGGTTTCGTTTTGCAGTCCACACCGAGCATCGATTTAAGCCTGTGTTAACCTGGTGGAGGCGCCTCTTGAGCTCAAAACCCTTCCTTGCGCACAGACGCAGTGACGGAAGAAAGTCGCGAGAAGCCGAGTTGAGAACACTATTCGCCGAATTATATAAAATGTGGATAGTATATATATACACATGCTGAGCTTGGTGGGACGTCAAGCAATAATAGTGGGCCTCAATCGATTAACGGTTAAATCACGCCCTTCACAGAAGTGCCGATTAACAGCTTCGGGCGAGCCCCGGTTCGATTCCGGGTTGGGGCAGATTTTTCGACCGCGAACGCGGAAATTTTTGGAACCCACGAACTCGGAAGAGTGAGGGGATTTCCCTCGTCAAATTTCGAACAAGATCGACCAGGAAATGCCCGAGTTATGGTACGAATAAGGTTTTTTCGGATGATGGTTTCCTGACGGATGTCAGATATCGCATACCGAAGCCTCCCGCCATCTCACTGTATCGCTTTTCGACCTCGATGACTTCTGTCCGTCACAGTCTACCGCACGCCAGCGATCTCCTCCCGACCCCGCAGCTCCCGATTTTGACGCTCCAAGCTGCAAAGCGGCTTTTCAGGCTTCACCATGCCAACATTGCACAACCTCGACCAAATTGACCCGCTGTTTCAGCAACCAGCGCCTCTCAGGCGACGTTGGGGAGCCTCAGATCCTCTCTCTGGCAAAACCAACAACCATTCCCACCCTTATCTCGGCTCAAGACGTCTCGGCCCGCCAAATCATGGTCCCTTGGGGCTTCCTGATCGCGACGAGCACCCTTTCAGCTAAGGGGCCTGTGCGGGCCACACGCAGGTCACAGCCTGGCTTCCACCGTGGCAGGGATCCGTGCCCTTCTGCCTTTCCCCTTTCTCCTTTTTGTCCCCTCTTGACCAACGAACATCTGGCTGCACAGCAGCCCAACCTCGTCGCCTTCTCGATCCACCACCAACCTCGCCTTCATTTTGTCAGTCCAATCTCGTCGCCTACAGCTCCTTCAACAACCAATGCCGCCCACTCGCAACCGCAATGCAGCCACCCCCAACCCGGCCAACGAGTCTCAGCTGGATCGCGCAAGCCGCGAGCTGGCCAAGTCCACCGAGCCCGCCCAGGACGGTATTGTGCCTATCTACACCGGCCGCCACCTCTGGTCTGGCACCCGTCCTCCTGCGCCAGACCAAATCTCCCCTCCCCTCGTCGCCTACGAGGAACTGCCTTTCCCTAATAGCGACCGCTCTAAGCTACCCCCTTGTACTGTTCGCTGGTAATTTACTGGCCGTTTTAGTATCAACCGCGAGGAAGATATCGCTTGCGGCTCCTTTCGCATCCAGGTTCAGCGCTTTCTCACCGCAAGGAAAGCACCGAAGCTTGGATGCACGGTCAACTTCCCTCGTGGGGTTGGCCGAGGCCGCTTCGTCAAAGTCACCGTTGCACCCAAGTCTCTTGCCATTCTCGTAGAAGCTTAGCTGGTCTTCAACGGTTCGCTACTCCAACGCCTCTTCGTCGGTTCTGCTCTTCCCAAGACCTCGATGGTTGTTGAAGTCGTTGGCATCCCTTTGGCCAACTCTCGACGCGAGACAGCTCGGTACATTGCCCTGGCTCTCCAACCCTTTGCTCAAGTACACGATGTCTGGGCCGCCCAGATCTCCTACGCCGACGACCCGACTCCTCCTCAAGACACCAATCGCATGGTCGTGCTGGTCTCCACTACCGCCGGCGAAGACGGTGGCGTCGACCCCAACAAGGTCCACGCCATTCCTGGCTTCATCAAGATTGGCGGTGCCGAGTGCGAACTGGCCTTCGTCGGGCGCCTGCCTTGGTGCACCACCTGCCGAAGCGCTGCTACCATGTACCACCATTTCAACCTCTGTCCTCGTCGTCGCTGCTTCAATTGCAATGCGACTGGTCATTCGATCGCCCGTTGCACCGAACCAGTTCCAGCCCAACCCCAGCTCCAGCTCCAGCTCCAGCTCCAGCTCCAGCTCCGGCTGCTGGCAGCGCTATCACGGACGAGACTATGGCTGAGCAACAAGCTGAAGAGGAACGGCGCGGCACGAACAACCTCAACTATGGCCCCCCCAACTAAGCTCGCCAGCCTCTCCAGCAGTATTGCAATTGTAACCTGGAATTGCGCCTCTCTCAACTATGATGACCGCATCGCTGCTCTCCACGACCGGTCCACAGCGCTTGGGAAAGCCGACATTGTTTTCCTTCAGGAGATGCGGCTCGCCTCCCCGGCCGCCCTCCCTCAACGCAATCCTTTCACCGCTCTTCACCACCCAGTCCAAACTCGAGCACATCAAGCGGTCCTTGGCCAGGATGCCGGCATCCTGCTCCGCAACACTCGCTGGCAAATCGAAGCGAGGGATGTGCAAGAATACTTCACCTACGCCCGCATTCGGATCCCAGACTCCGAGCCCGCCTTGGGCAACCATATACGTCTCCTCCACCTCTGGAGCATACATGTTCCATCTAGCGTCGATTCACAACGTGCTTTCTGGAACGCCGATGCCCCCCAACTTTCACGCCTCGACGTCTCTACTCTTGACAGCTCCACCACAGCCATCGTCGGTGCGGATTGGAACGCCGTCAGCTCTTTGGTCCTCGATGTCTACCCTTCGACCGTGACGGCCATGAAGGTCCCAAGTGGACTCCTCCACCAAGCAGGTCTTGTGGACGTTTTCCGCACTTTGCATCCCACCGCAACCGGCTTCACTCGTTTCCACAAGGTCAAAAACCAAATCATCTCGGCGCGGCACCTTGATGGGATCTCTATCACCCACAATCTCGTCCCTCACCTCAACTCGATCGACACCCGCCCAAGCTTGTCTGACCATAGTGTCGTATCGGTCCACCTTGGTACCAATCGTCCCAGGTCAGACTTGGGGATGGGTACTTGGCGTATTCATCGCGACGCCCATCGACTGCCAGGCTTCAAGTTACGCATTCAACAATTCGCTGCCCAACAACCAGCCAACGTCAACCACTCGCCCGTTGCCAGCTACTTCACCTTTGTTGAACGCCTTCGCGCCGCCGCTGCCACCATCTCTGCGTCCCTCAGCCAGCGCCGACAGAAAGAGGAGGCACAACGCCACCTGACTTTGCGCCAATTGTCGTCGCTCGATATACGCCACGGCGACGATACGCGAGCCCAATTCCTGCATCTCCTTGATCGTCTCCGCCACCTCGATGCTGCAATCTCTCAGACGGCCGTGTCACAGTATCGCAATCTGCATGAGGCCAACATGTATCGGCCAACCGCTTGGATCATTCCTCGGCTCGAAAGCCGCAGTTTTGCGGCCACGCCGGACCTCATGGACGACCAAGGCACTCATTCAATTATAGCGGCCAAGCTTGTTGCCATTCATCGTTTCTACACCACCCTCTTCACGCCAAAACCGCGCGACCGTCTCTCCGAAGAAGCCGGGACGATCTTACTCGGTTCTATCAATCGCCGCATCAAGCCCGCCACCTGTCATTCCCTGGAAGCACCCTTTACCGTCGAGGAGCTCTAAGTCGTCCTTGCTCGCGCGCCGGAGCTCTCAGCGCCCGGCATGGACGGTCTGTCATACCCACTCCTTCGCGCAACCGGTGAAGTGTTTCTGCAGCGAATTTGTCGTCTGGGAAACGCACTCCTGCGGGGTCATCAGTTGCCCAAGGGCGAACCGAAGCTCCGTGGGGTTCTGCTACCCAAAAAAGGTGACCTCTCGCAGCTAGGCAATTACCGGACTCTGTCCATTGCAGACGTCGCCTTTCGTATTCTTGGAGGCGCCGTCTCCAATCGCCTCCAACCCGCTGCTTCTGAGGTCGTCAACACTGCACAGACCGGATTCATAGTGGGTCGTTCATCGGCAACGAACGCCATCACTTTAGCCCTTCTCCAGCATGCCATCAAGTCTCAACACCTTGCTAGCCCGGTCTGGATTCTCAATCTGGATCAGCAGAAAGCATACGACCGAGTCTGACATGAATGGCTACTTGACTGCTTGGAGGCTTATGGATTTGGTCCACGCTTTTTGACGTCCATCAAAGAGATCTATCGCCACCCCTCTGTCCGCCAGTCCCTTGAGGGAGTCTTCACCGAACCAATCCCTCTCAACTGCGGCATCCTGCAAGGCGATCCCATGTCGTGTCTCCTTTACAATTTCAGCCTCCAACCCCTTCTCGACTATGCTCAAAATAGTCACCATGCTGGCACCACCCTCAGCTGGGACTCGTCCTCTCCTCTCCATGTCTCTTCTCTCGCCTTTGCCGATGACATTTTGCTTGTTGTCAATAACCGTGATGACCTTGTCAGCTTCATCGACTCGCTGGGCCTTTACGAGATGGCGTCCAACGCCAAGGTCAACGAAGAGAAGTCGCAAGCCTCATGGATCCAACAACCCCACTCTTCTCGACGAGTCCGACATCCCTTATCCAGCTATGGGAGAAAGTCTTGCCGAGATTATCCATCTCGGCTATCCGATTCGCCTCGACGGTGGCATCCCCACCGCCAGCATCGAACGCCGCCTCTCCAGCCTGCAGAGCAAGGTCGACCTTCTTTCAACCACTGAGACCACGCTTCTGGCGAGAGTGCGCATCTGCAACTCCTTCTTGCTCACCAAACTCTGGCATTCTATTCGCCTTTGTCCACTTCCTCACGATCTCCAGAAAACGGTCAACACTATCATCAACCCCTTCCTCTTCCTTGGCCGCCGCAACTGGTTACGACACAATTATGTGGTCGCACCCCGCCATCTTGGTGGGCTGGGCCTCATCAGCACGCACCACATGTCCATTGCTCTTCTGGGTCAGCAGCTCGCCAGGCTCCTGATCAGTACTGAGCCGATTGGTGCCCAATTTTGTGCCGCACTTCAAGATTTTCTTTGGACCAAATACGAGGCTGTCCCAGCTCATTTTGTCATGCAGCGTGGTCTTCCGTGGCGATGGATGACCAACGTCATGACCGCACAGACTTCTTTCATGCATCGTGCCGTCTACACCCTCTGCAAGCTCCAACTCTCGGTCGCTCCGGACTGGGAGTCCATTTCCGTTCCAGAACTTCTCGCGCTCCCCTTTCACAACGACATGCATGGCTACCGTTGGCCAGAAGTGTCGCAAACTACTGTGAACACATGGGAGCGTAATGGGTTACGGGTTTGGGGTGACATGTTGTGGTACAACACTGGCGGTCTTAGGTGGTCCGAGCGAGTGCACCCTTGTGCCATTCCCGCGTCCTATCCGCTAGTTCCCCTTTCTCCGTCGGGCGTACGAAACAACTACGTCCACGCCCGCGGGCATACTGAGGATTCTCACGAATTTGGTCTTGCGGCCGGCCGTCTCCTTCCCTCCTTCTGGGCTGATCTCTGGGGCGCCCTCCACCCCACCGTCTCTCGCAAGCTTCGTGACATAAGCCGCCATTTCGCCCTTCATCCGGATCACGCCACAAGCTCTATGAATTCCCGTCCGCACGACCGGCCTTTCAACATCGACACCGTCGGTCTTCCCTTTCCTTGGCGCTTCGCCACCCTCGCCGGCAAGCCAGTAGATCAGTACACGGTCAAATCTGCGCGATCTTTCCTGGGTCCATCTGAACCAATTGTCTCAGACTGGTCTTTTGAGTCGACGGCAGAGCATTGGAGGCTGGTATGGACTCGACACCTGGAGGAGAACCTTCTCACTTCAGAGGCCCATTCCGACGTCTTCTTGTTTCTGCACCGTTGACGAAGGCTAGATTACGAGATCAGGCTGGCAATGCTGCTGCAGATGAATGGAATGTGATGCTTGTGAGATGCTAAGATACAATGAGATGAGACTCAGCCAAAATGGCTGAGTCAACATGCTTTTGACTGTGTTTATTCAGCTGAGAGATGTGTCTTACATGTGACTACCAATGGAAATGTGAAGCTACGAAACCTAGCCGGCGACACCGTTGACCCTGGCTTGCGCAAAAGCCTCGTCTAGAACGACGCCTCGCCAATTACGGTGCTTTGGAAGATTCGGCCAGGACATGATGGCTGGTGTCGAACATGACCATAACGAACCTTTCAATGACGCTTACGAATCTGAACACGTCTTTGGCGTCGCCAGCTGTATGATGTGCTCTGGACCTCACGACTCTGCTGCTCACGGCTTTGTTGAATGCGATCACATCCAGTCTCAAGTTTGGCGCGCCATCATGCCTACTCTTAAGAAACTCGAAGGCAGTAACACTGGCGTTCCCATCGATCTTCGGAATGTCGTTCTCGGTTGGCCGGACCTCAAAATGCCACCACCATCCTTTCGTGCGCGCCTCTTGCTATGGAGAGACCTGGCTATACACCTTACTCGGAAAAGGTGGGCTGCGATTGCTGAAGGGTTACAGAACGACGCTAATCCGGTCCTCACCTTGCCAATGTTTGCCAGCGAACACGCCGCCCTCGTTGCCAGAACACTCGTCGATGCTTATCACAAGTGTGCGCCATCCAAACGACCCGCTTTCCTCAAGCGATGGATCACTCGCGGCACGTATCTCAAGGAAAGCGACGGCACGTTGGTTTTCCATACTATGAGTGCGACCGCTGCCTAGTGATCGCGACCCTCTTGCTCTCAGTCTCGCTTCTCCGGCTTCCAGTCTCGTTCTCCAGCCCTCATCGTCGTGTCTCGTCCCTATCAGCTTCGTCTCTCCAGCTTCCAGTCTCAGTTTTCTTCGAGGGTTCTATCCCTTTCTTCTTGGTTCCTGACCGTGTTTCTGCAAGCTGAGTGGGAGTGATTGGGCGGGTTTTGCGGTGCAACTTTTCCACCTATATAAGGGGGAGTCACCTCCTCTGGAGGCTGCGGATCCGACTGACCATCCTTGCTCGGTTTGTTTGAGCACGGCCTAGGAACTTTGTAAATTATTTATTCTCTCTTGTCGTGGTTTGCAATCGTAACTAGGCCGTAGACGGCCTGTTATAAAAAACAAAAAAACAAAAAAACAAAAAACACCGGACCGCCGAATTTTTGACACCAGCGAACGCGGACAAGCGAGGGGAATTCCCTCATACGAAAATGGAAGAGTTATGGTGATTTGAAGTTTCTGAGGATGATGGTTTCTGCAGTGGTTCCACAGCACGATTTGTTTTAGCTTTATTTTTCAAGTTTATTTTAATTCTTTGGCGAGAATTTTCCTAAGCAAGCAACGCTGTACAGGAGCCTTTTCCATTTCGAGCAGCAGTGCGTGGGGTGATGTATGGGTTTACCCAGATAGACACAAGTTCGTAACACGCACAAGGAATCCTTCAAACACAGCATCGTTGTATGAGGCACGCTCGATTGTGCGAAATCACAACGAAATTGATGATGGTGAGAACTACGTACACGAAACGTAAAGGAGAAACAAGATGGAAAGTAGGAATTACGAACAGGGAAAGCACATGGCATACTCAGAGCGAGCAGGCACCGAGTGACGAAGAAGCTTTCTTGCAGCCAAGCAAGGGTCTCCCGACTAACGAGCAGGAGGAGGGGCAGTAGTCATATTAATCTCGATCACCTTTTCCTGGGCGATCATGAGTGCCTGCTGTTCGTTCCACATGTCAACTGTAGGCAGGAAAGCCATCCAAGGCATTTGGTAGTTGGGCAGGTTGGTGATCTCCACCACGCCGTCCTTCTGAGCTTGGGGGTCGCGGATACGCAAACCGGTCATGGTGTCGAACTTGATAGGCGGTACGTCGGGATCGCCGTTGATGCACATGAGAACCTTGGCGGGTTTCTTCTTGGGTGCAGCGTCGCCATCATCGGCAGGTTGAGGGGCGGGGGCGTCCGAGGATTGACGTTTGTGCATGAACGTGTTGAGGAAGGCAGAGGTGTCGGATTGATAGACGTCTCGACGAGAAAGGCTGGAGGGAGTGCCGGAGGACGCGGCAAGGGCTTGCTGGTATTGGCCGATCGTCATCAGTTGGCCGTTGTAGCGGATGTAGCCAGCAGGGACGGCAGCGGAGCCAGTGCCAGCACCAGCACCAACACCTAGACCTCCAGTTCCCATGCCTCCGCCGACACCAGCGCCAAAACCCTGCTGACCACCAGCGCCAAAACCTTGCTGACCACCAGCGCCAAAACCCTGCTGACCACCAGCGCCAGCGTATCCGGCACCAGCTCCAACACCGAAACCAGTGCCAGCGCCACCTGCAAATCCTCCAGCGGCACCGTTCTGCTGACCACCGGCGAGGCCTCCACCAACGCCCATTCCGCCAGTACCCATTCCTCCCCGCCCATTCCGCCAGTACCCATTCCTCCCCGCCCATTCCGCCAGTACCCATTCCTCCCCGCCCATTCCGCCAGTACCCATTCCTCCCCGCCCATTCCGCCAGTACCCATTCCTCCCCGCCCATTCCGCCAGTACCCATTCCTCCCCCGCCCATTCCGCCAGTACCCATTCCTCCCCGCCCATTCCGCCAGCGCCGAGCCCAGCACCACCACCGAGACCACCTCCGAGACCACCAGCATCATCATCCTCCTCAGCAGGCGGCGTAATATGCATGCACATCCACCCACCAGGCAGACCGTTTCCACTCAGCGTCTCGCTGGCCAATCGGGGGACCATGCCCGTAGCGTAAGGGTAGAGCATCTGGGGCAGAACTGCCACTCCACCCACTTGGGGTTTGGGAATGTTTTTGGGGTCAGTAACTGGGTTGGGCACAGACCCAAATACCCAATCCGAAGCTTTGCTTGAGATCTTGGTCAACCAAGAGGCTACGCTTCGCGGCTCGATGCGTCGGCTGTCGTACACACAACGTTAGAAGAATGTTAGTATGTGGATGCGAAGCATGTGAAGGGGGAGAAGGGGAGAAGGGGAGAAGGGGAGAGGGGGAGGGAGGGGAGGGGAGGAGACGTACCGCATCATACGAGGACGCTGATGGTGCAGCTTGCCGGATTGTGCCTCGACTGCGAGTAGGATGGGCATGAGCACCAACAGCAGTGCGAGCAGCTTGGTCATGTTGAGCGAAAGTTTGGCCCTCATTTTTGTGGACTTTTGAGCAAGGTTCCTTTCAACGACGTTCGAAAGGAGGTAGATGGTGAAGCGAAAGAAAGAGGGAAGTGAAAAGGGGAAAAGAGATGGTCGAGAAACCTTGCAGCGCAGCCTTAAGAGGCAACTCGAGAGAAAACGCACCTGCCAGCACCTGCCAGCACCTGCCAGCACCTTCATTAGCTCCCCTGCGTGACGGTGTGGGCTCACAACGTTGCACGTTGAAGACCCACCGACAGTGTTGCCACTGGACAACAACATTTCATCTGGTGAGATGAAGCCTCGAGTCACAGTGCATCTTGTGTCCCACCGCCAGCAGCTGAATCTATTCGTGCGATTGAATTCGATTCGAATGATCGGTCAGGAGGTTTTACGAATGCTGTGATCAGACGCTGTGTGGGATCTGTCAGGGATGTCGCTTTGGCGACAAATCGTCTCTTCGAGGCGAGTCTTCGATTCTAAACACGGACAATGACCGCTCTTCGGGCTGAAGAACGCCCCGAGCGGAGCCCAAGGGTCCCAGCGTGTGATGAGGTCCGAAAATGTTCTTGGCAACGTCCTTGTATTTCGTGGCCGAGTTTTGAGTAGATTCCGCACAGCCATAGAATGCCGTACAGCGAGTGTCGAGGCGAAGTGATAGAGCATAGAAGCACCACATCGTATCCAGACGTACGCTTCGACCAACCCAACAACTCTTTCAGATCTGTTCTCTCTGGCAAGACAATCATGCAGATCCTCAAGCCCCTTCCCGCCCTTCTCTCCATCGGTGCAGCCTATGCCGTAAGTCTTGAAATGGTGTCCCGGCTCAGAACACACACACGTAACTGATCTCTGAGCTGTTCTGATCGACTAGCATGCAACTCTCGAGCGACGCGGGTCCCACCGGGCCCAATGCCTGCAACAAGCCCTATCGGAAGCCAAGCCATGGGGCGATTTTGCGCACTTTTCTGTCACCATCTGCTTCATAGGCGAAAGCAGCATTGATAATCGCAGCGACCGACGTTCTGCCCATGACGATCCATGGTACAAACATCTGTTCTATACCGATTGCGAAGGACAGTAAGTGCGATGTTTCTTCCTTCCGTGCTTTGATCTTCGTCTGACTTTGACATTATTTCGGGTTTCTTCGGGAGGAAACAGGTCTCATTGCTTCATGCTCGGTGTCAACAACAAGTGGTTCGGTTCTGCTCCTCCTGGATCCGATTACATCGCTATCGCCTACAACATTCCCGGAGAGTGTACCTACAAGTACGATGGCCAACACATTGTAGGCTGCCAACGCAACAAGGTGTGAAAGGTCGAAAGGATCTTTTTCACGATGGTCTCTCTCGTAGCGTCCCGTGCAGCAGTGCCAATCAAATTGTCGGGTCTTTCCTATCGTCTGCAAGGGTTGTGTGCTGCAATGAAGTGACCGTCTGTGCTCTGGATGCCGCTGTTCTGAGCCGTGCTCGGCGCAGTCCGTGAATCTCTACATGAGGTCGCTCGTTCCACGGCTGAGAGTTTCTGATCGTCATCCGATTGAATTAAAGCGTAACACTATCGGTCTCTGGGAGCATTGCACGCCACAAGGGGTTCTGATCTTGTGCGGGGCTGATGAGCTCTCGGCCAGCAGAGTTTCGGGAGGGCGGTATTATCTGGCTATCCACACGACACAAGCTCCCTTGTTGAGATTAAGTTAGGACCCACTTCTCAGCCCTTACCAACGCTGTTGACCTCATTGAGAATGCGAAGCAAAGTCTTGTGTCCGTAAACAGGCAGAAACGATTCCCACCGAGCCTGGCAACATTCCTCTGGGCTTACTTTTAGCGAAACCCACTTCCATAGCACTGAAGGGACACACTGCGGAAGTCAGAGCATTGTCTGCCCTCCTCTCCGCTCCAAATGAGATATAAGCCCGACTCTCTGAATCTCGCATCGCAACTTACTCCTTCACAATCACACAACAACCAACATCATCATGCAGATCCTCAAGACGCTCCCTGTTCTTCTTCTGCTTAGCGCAGCTTACGCAGTACGTTAAAAGACACTACTCCAACCTTTTACCAGCACTATCACGAAGCTGACGCAGAACCTCCTTGACTTTGCCTTCTGTGAAGAGTCCCACGCTGCACAAGCGTAGAAAAAGCAGAAAAGAATGCATCAGAGCGATGACCTACTTGGTCCGCGATGCAACCAAGGAATTCAAACCCAATGCTGTCGTCTGCTACCATGGCAGAAACTCTGCCACAGACGAGCGCTCTACACTCACCGACAAGCATGAAGGCCATTTCGGCAACAAGGGCTACTACAAATGCGGTAATGTTGGGTGAGTGTCTCCTTTCCAAAGTTATCTGCCCTTCGTGATGACTTCGAAGCTCATTCGTTTCCTTTGATTTTGGCGTTCGATACAGAATTGACTGCTTTTGGATGAAGGGTAAAAACCAGTGGAAGGGTTACGAAGATGCGGGTGATGACAACATCCATGTGCTTTTCACAAGAAAGAAGTGCAAGTATATCAAAGATGCAGTTAGCGTCATTTGCGACTAGAAGGCTTCGCTCAGTGCCGTGATGCACCGTGGCACCTGCTTTGTTCATAACATCATCTGCCAATCTGTGTACATACGTGAAGTCGTCCAGTTTCCCGGCCTAGTTTTCCAGCTCTAACATCTTCGCAGGCAAAGCACTTTTGTATCATTCTCCCTCTTTCTGTGCATCTCAGTCAATGTCAGACTTCTCTTCGGTGATCTGTGACGAGGAGACCACGGAGAGATCCATGATAAGCTTGGAGGCGAAGTCAAAAAGTTCGAATGTGAGGAAAGAAATCCTCACGTGGATCTGATTTTGGCCTTCGAGCAATGAGAAGAAAGAGCTTGGCTGGCTTCTGCTTCAGAGCTCTGAGGCTATCAAACTGCCGCTAGAGTGCCGGATGAGCACAATAGAGCACGTGAACATTGCCAAAGGTAGGCGGTCAGGCAAATCAAGGAAAAGTGGGAGGCCTACAGAAGAAAAAAAAATTAGTGACATGCGCCAACACAACACGACGAGGGTAGTCAGAAGGTCAGAGACAGAGGATTGGTGTATCCAGTTACCATGCACTTGTGGCGATCACGGACAGAACTTTGACAGCATCGGTCTGCAGATTAACATCGTGCGCCCCGTGGGGATCTGATCGTGATGAGCTGATCAGCTATCGGCCAGAAGGGTGGGGGAGTTCGCCTTCATCTGATCCATCCACTCATTTCGGCTTCTTTCCGTCCTAGGTCTCCTCACTGTGTGAAGAGGGACGACGTGGGAACAATGAGCAAGTTAGCAGGGAAATCATAAAAAAGCGTGCGTGAGGCAGTCAGACAAAGCAGGAAAGAGTGCAAAGAAGTATAGGAAGAGACTAGTGGCGTGCGCCAAGACGAGAGATAAAGGTGGACAGAAGACGAGAGCAAAGAAAGTGGGCGAATGTGGCATACTGTACCGCGTTGGACTCAGACAAAACGCACATGTGACCAGCATGGACTGGAACGTGACAACAGCGAACTGCGAAGGACATTGAACATCCGTACGCCCCGAGAGGATCTGATCGTTCGATGCGATATCGCTTGGCAGGTTGTCAGGAATTCCTTTCAAAAGACCATTCAATCCAGCCAAGCTCCATTGTTCGTGGTCGAGATTGAGTTCGAACCCCACTTTTTTAGAGGCAGATCAGCGTTTTTATATCTTTTGTCTGCATGCAAGGGCTGTTCTTTCTGTGACAATGCCAAAGAAGACCTACCTCGGGCTTTGTTTTTGAACAGCTTGGCAGCTGACCCTTTTTGTCTGGAGCATTGTCTCCGTATGCTCGCACCGTTGGCTTCCCGAATGCCTACAAATCCCGAAACCGGGAGGAGGTTGAGGTATGTTCGGTGAGCAGGGGAGATGGAGGCGGGTAGAGGGGAGATTTCCTCCTTTAGAAAGAGATAAATAGGCTCGACTTTCGAGACCGATCACATTGCCCCATCACGACTCACAACTCACTTCTTCACAGCAGACTTCCAACATTCACGATCATCAACATGCAACTCCTCAAGACGCTTCCTGTGTTCCTCCTTGCCAGCATGACCTATGCAGTATGTACAAAGACAATCCCCCTTCCCCAACTTGCTGGCTCGTTCAACACTTTATTGACAATCCTACCTTTTCATCTCCCTTCTTCTCGTCTCTTCAGGCAAATGCAAATCTGGAGACCTCTCTCCGACAAAGCAGGGCAGCATGCATCGAGACAAAGACGAGGCTACTCGATGAAGCTAACAATACCTTTAAAACAGATGCCGTGGTCTGCTACCATGGTGAGAGCTCTATCGCGAGATTTGGTGATTACTTGACGGACAAGAGCCCTGAAGTATATAGATACCTGGGCTACTATAAGTGCGGTGGCGTCGGGTGAGTCTCCATTTCCAAACTTTCTTCCTTTGCTGTCTTCATGGGTGGATCCAGTTGCTGATTTGTATGTTTGACTCTGCCTGTGCTTTCCAATACAGCATTGACTGCTTCTGGATGAAGGCGCAGAACGTCTGGCAAGGTTACGAGGATGGTGGCAAAGACAACCTTCATGCGTTGCTCTCGTCGAGGTGCGTTTACAAGAAGGACGAAGTTAGCATTACTTGCAATTAGGCTGTGACGACTTGTGACAAGCGCCGCAAGCTCAACATCGCCGATATCCGCTGGCCGTGCATGTCAAAATCTCCAGTTCCTTGCCTAGAGTCCGATCTTTAGTAGTAGAGTGCTCCCTCATCTCCACGCCTGTACATATGTCAATGTCATCCTTCTCAGAAATCAGTTCTAGTCGAATTCGAGAACGTGTGTGGATACGGCATAAGACAGCTTCACGTGACGACGCTGGACGATCTTTACCAGCGAGCTCGACTTGACGAAAGTGGGCGGCAAATCTGTCTTCACTCTGAAATCACACGCTGAGCTCGCACTTCAAAGTCACATGCACAGTCACCATCCACCTTTATTGACATACTCACTCGATCATCCCACAACAGATTCGCCTTACCAGCTCACAAAGCAAACACATTCACACGCTCTCGACTAGTACACACTTCATCCTTCCAATGATACAAAAAAGTACACATTTCAATCCAGCCACGCCAGCCAAACCGCGCGACGTCCTTCCAATCTAAACAGCTACGAAACGCACAGCGAAAATTTGCAAAGGATCCGTCGCCTTTAAGATGGTCGAGGGGGCCGATTCTGGTTAAGCATGTTCAAGAGTTGATGCACCGATTGCTGGCCGTTGTCTTGTCCCGACGAAGCCGAAGCCGAAGTGGGTGGCGACTGAGGTTTAGGCGGTTGCATGGGTTTTGGTGCGCCAGCGGCCGACTGAAGCAAGGCTGCAATGTTGGGTGGCAGTCCCGCAGTTGCAGGAGCGCGAGTTGCTGGTGGGCTTCGTGCTGGTGGAGTCGAGGCAGCAGGAGCGGGTGGAGTGGAAGCTGCTGCTGCTGTTGCGGGCGACTTGGAAGCGGCGCCGAGGGATGCGAGCAGCTGCTGCACCTTTTGAGCCTGTTCAAGACGGTTGGCATCGGCGGCGTCGGCGCTGGGGGCGGGTGCAGCGGCTGGATTCAAAGCAGGACCGGAGCCAGAGCCTGCACGTCTGCCCCATCCGTTGTCCACAGGCGCGCCAGTGGGAGGGATAGGCGGACGACCGTATCCAACGCCGCTTGCAGATCCACCAGGCGGGCCTGCATTGTCAAAGCTAGGATAGTCGGCAGGTAGCGGGACGCGATCCAAAGCAGGGGGAGGTCCACTTCTGCCCCATCCAGGCTGAGAACCAGGTGGACCAGCTTGGAAACCTGGACCACCACCTTGCTCGGGTACTTTGGCCCACTCGAGATCTTCGTCGGTGACAACGTCCCATGCGAACTTGAGATCCCATTGACCATCCAGGTACGATCGGCCGTTGAGCTGGTCGTGCGCCAGCTGACAAGCGCGACTGTCAAAATATTCGATGAAGCGGCTGTTCTTCTGTCCCGGATAGTCGCGGATCTTCTTCAGATCGCCGAATTCCGCAAAAACCTCGCGGACGGCGTCCTCGTTGAGATCTTGATTGGCACCTTTGAGCACGGTGAAGAGAGTACCCTGGTTCTTGTCGCGATCGCACCGCTGCGCCTTGTCCTCTTCACGTGGAAGCGAATAGTGAATGTTGATGGGACGACCGCCAAAGAGGGCACCCTTCATGGCGAGCATGGCGTCTCGCGCAGACCGGAGGTCGTAGTAGGTGATGAAGGCGATACCACGCTTGTTGACCATATCGAAAAAGGTCTTGATCTGACCAAACTGCTCAAATTGCTGCTTGACGTATTCAGAGTCGGTCTCGAACTGAATGCTTCGGACAAAGAGGGTTCGGCAGGGCTTTTCGTCGTCATCAAAGCCTCTGCCACCACCTCCACCAAAGCCACCTCTTCCACCGCGCCCGCCACCACGGCCACCTCGACCGCCACGACCGCCCCTAAAGCCACCCTCTCCGTCAAAGGGAGGGCGTGGACGGCCATACGAGCCCTGTGGTAGACCACCTTGTCGGAAGCCCTGGCCGTAGGAAGATCCTCCACTGTAGCCTTGGTCTTCGTAGCCGGCGGGAGGAGGTCCGGGCTGAGAGCCAGGTGGATTGTAATCCTGAGAGTATCCGGGTCCTTGTTGAGGCGGCTGTCCGTAGGGAGCTGGCGGTGCCGAAGACTGGTCGTAAGGGCCAGGCGCGTTGTAGGGAGAGGGTTCAAACGAGGCTGGCGTGTATCCGTAGCTAGGAGGAGCATTCAAGTTCTGACCGGGAGGGGGAGGAGGCGGGCGAGAGCCCGGAGGCCCACCCCGACCGCTCATGCCACCTCTGTGTGGTCCAGCAGCACCGCCACTCATGGGCAACTGGTAGTGACGATCTGGACCACCGGCAAATTCAGTGGAACCACCGTACGCATTCTGAGGCTGGTAAAGAGCTGAAGGATCGTTCATGTTGGCACCGCTAGGGTTGTAGGCGGATTGAGCGGATGGATAGCCGGAAGAGGGAGGGGGACTCATGCCGCCGTGAGGAGGTGGACGGCCGCGCATGCCGCCGCGACCACCACGACTGGGCCTCTCATCGTAGCCGCCGTAAGGGTGATGGCGATTCATGATTCAGGACAGAACTTCACCGGGAAAAGGTTTCCGAGTCCGTGTTCTGTTTTCGTTTGCGAGGTTGCGTAATGGCAGCCGGATAGGAGCTCAAAAGCAAATGCAGCTCAAAGGCTCAAAAGCTCACCCGACGAAAAGACGAAGAGAGAGCCGAATGATCGCGTCTCAAGAGAACTGTCAAAGTCTCAAGAGAATTTGATGAAAGCTTTGTTCGTCTGTGCGGAGGCTGGACCAACCGGATGGGCAATCGAGGTCGAGATCTTGAAATGAAACGAAGGCGCTGTGGATGTTCTCAGGCGCAAAAGCCGTTTGCTCAGTGTTTGAGAAACTGAGCTCGAGGATCGAAAGAAGGCGACGAAATGAACCAGATGGATGGATGCGATTGCACGTGGATCCAGTGAGGGAAAGGGAGAGAGGGAGGGAAGGGTGGTGGTGGGAAGTCAGGAAGAGGCTCACACTGCAAACCGAACGGAGTCGACTTTGTTGAGATCGAGAAAACGGCGGAAAGGGGAAACTGCGTAGAGAGCTTTTTTTCAGCAAAGAACAGAATCGTGGGAGATCGGGTCCAAAGAATCTTGAGATTGGAAGAATCGTCAAAGTGCCGGCTTGAATGCCGCACACGCTGCCTTGAGAAGGTCATTTTTTGAATCCTCACACTTTCCTGGAAATCACGTTTCGAGCACACACAGAATCGGCAGAGTCATCAATCGAGAGGATTCGGATCCTCCGTTGTCAGTTGTCTACATTACTGTCACCATCCCCGTCAACCCGACTCCTTCTCCCTCATTTTGGGTTCGACCGAAAGCTTCTCCTCCAGTGCGGGTCGTCGGAGCACGCCGTCATGTCGCTCGTCGCTCCCAACCCGCACTTGCAAGAGGCGTTCGCTTCGATCACGCAAGCCTCCGCCGAATTCACCAACCCTGATCCGCAGCTCAGAGCCAAAGGTGAAGCAACCTTCTTGGCGCTCCGACAATCCGAGGGTGCACTCGACTATGCCTGCTTTGCTTTGGAACATTCCCACGATCCGCTCGTGCTCTTCCAATCACTCAATGCGGTGCTCTTTGTGCTTCCCTCTCTAGCGGCTCAGCAACCGAGTCAGGGAGTCGCTTCTCTCTCCTTGCTGCGCGATTTTCTTCTGCACTTTTGCGTTTCTCGCAGTCAAGAGACTTCCCGATCACCCGACGCAGCTGCTGCATGGCCGCAGTATCTCCGTTCGCGCGCCTATCAGACTGCCATTGCTGTCGAAAAGCGTCTCCTCGGTCTCGAATTGGCTCAGCATGCTGGTCAGCTCACAGGCACAAACTCGGCCCTCGATGCTGTCGTAGAGTCTCACGTCGCCCTTCTCAACACGCAGCTTTCGAGTTTGCTGTCACTTCCCTCGTCATGGCCCGTCGACGCTGTCGAATCGGGTGCTGCATTAGCCCGAATCGTTACCGGTCTCGGTCTCGTCCGCGCTGTTGTCGACGAATTCATCCTGACCAGCGCCAACGATGTGTTTGACTCTTCTGCTGCCGATCAGAGTCGATCGCAACCCGCACAGTCCGCCTCGAAACCTGCCGTCCCTGGATCGGCAGTCGGCCTCAACCTGCTCCAGCATCGTCAGTGCAAGTCACTCATTCAAAATCATATCCTTGCCGGTCTCATGACGGCTGTCTTTCAGCTCCTCTACAACACCATGTCCGACGATGCTGCTTCGACCAGCTCCGATTCGTGGCGACACACCCTCTTCTTTCAGGCCGCTTCCACCACCGAGAAACTCTTGGGCTGGACCTTCACTCGATTTGACCCGTTCACTTCCAGCGCCTGGCAGCAGCAGTCACGCTCGCAGCATGAGGATGCTGTGCTGGCTACCGGTGTAGACAAGGACGACGAACCACATGCCGCCTCCGTCTCGCCGCAAAGCAAAAAGACTCTGCGACCGCAGCACGTCCCCGATGCATTCATCCCTGTATTGCTGTCAGACGATGTCTTCTCGCTTCTCGGCACAGCATATCGTTTCGGATTGCGGTTGCAAGCATCAGCTCCATCCAATCGAGACATTTCTTTTTCCGTGCATCGCCTACGACAGTGCATCTTGTCCACATGCAGCTTCACACCGCAGTCGCACAAGCCTCAGCATGTCCCCGTGCTCGTATCCCGAACCAAACATCTCTGCGCCACGCTCCAGTCCTTGGTCGACGAGGAATCCGCTTCGCCTTCCGCCATCCTGTCTGTCCGCGGCAACTCGATGCTTTTCTTGGCTCAGGCCTTCCAGATTATCGTCTCTGTCGTCCCATTGCAGATCCTGGCAGCATCCCTCCACTCGGGCGAGGGCGGTGCCCAAGGCAGTTTCGCTTTCATATCATCCCTCTCTTCGCTCGGCAAGGCCATCTTTGGTTTGGCGTTTCATCGACCAAAGGATACTGATGAAGAAGACGATCTCGCCGTGCTCACCGAAGATACCGTCGACGTTCTGTTGGCTTGCTGGCAAGCTCTCATCTCGTCGCTGCGGCAGCAGAATGCTTCTCACGCCCAAGATACCCATGTACATATCTTTGCACAGACTGTGTACGGCAGCATTCGCGATCAGGTCTTTGCGCCTTATGTTACTGGACGCCTCGAAGCCGCCTCGGTGGTCAACGGGGAAGACGACATGTCGGAGGTCGAGGAAGTTACGGCAAAGGACCGCGACGTCTACTCGGATCAGCTCATAACGATTGCTAATCTTGCACGAACCTCGGCTGCGGACAATCTTCGCGCACTGCACCAGCTCGCTCAGCCTCTTTCCGATAAGCTTATCGCCAAATCACAAGGTCAGGCCAACTTTACCGATGTCGAAATGGGCCAGACATGGGAGCAGATCCACTGGCTCGTGCTGATTGCGGGTCACGTTTTGGCGGATGATGCACGTGGCGAGACACCCGAAGTGCCAAGCGAGATCGCAGCCAGCGCAGAACCCGACGATCCAGCAGGAGCGCTCATTATGCAAATCGGTATGCAGCTTCTTCAGCACCTCTCCGCATTCGGACCTGCATCCATGGAAGCCACCAGTCCGCAAGTGACCGAGACGCTTCTGTGGTTCACCGGCCGCTGGACATCGTCGTATCTGCTGATCGACGAGCGAGCTGGCTTTGCCACCAACGCTGCTATCCAGCGCGGCTTTGGCGACCAAGCAGGCCGACAAGTGCTGACCTTCTTGCTGCAACGTCTTTCCGAAAACCTTTCGCTCTGGATGTCGGACTCGGACGTGCTGCTGCAACTCGCACAGGTGCTTTTCGCCTTCACTCGATCGAGCGGCATCATGATCTGCCTGCTTCAGCTCGCCGAGATGGAGCAGCTCGTCTCTGGAATCGTGACGCGACTCGACCATCTGCCCGCCAACACGCACGGCGCTCTCATCGCCTCGGTTGTCAGCTGCATCTACTCTGGCGTTACGCACCCGGATGCCTCGAGTGAACGGTCTGCCGAATTCTACTTTAAACAGATCACAGCTTCGATCGAATCCCGTTCCGGCGCTTTGCTCTCGCAACCTGACTTTGCAGCCATCTCGCAGCGCTCCGACGTCATTTCGGCCGTCCAAATCTCACTCGACATGCTGGAAGGTCTAGCATCTTCGATCCAGCCCAACTCGGCAGAGATCGTGTACGGCTTCTTCTCGAAGTTTTTCAGTGCCTTTTCACAGCTCTGCCGCGTATACGACACACGACCCGAGATCGCCGTATCCATCCTGCGACTGATGCACACGCTCAGCGTATCGCTCGAACTCGATTTCGGTGCTGAACCATTTATCGTCATGGGACTCAACCAGGCGGTCTGGGAGCTGATGCAGGCTCTGCAGGGCGAGAACCGGGCGGGGAAGAAAAAGACGCATTTGCTGCTGGCTTCGGAAGCCGGATCGCCGCTAGACGACGATGTGCCGTACGAGGGGTTGTGTCTGCTGATCGAGCTGCTGGCGGAGCTGTCGGGCTCTGCACGCGCAGGGGTGGACGATGGTGGGTCGGATCAGTCGCAGGAGCTGCAGGCGAGCAAGACGAGCGATGTGTGTCTGGTCGGCTTCGAGCACGTGCTTGGCCTGCTTTCCGGCGAACCGCTCAGCGTGCCGCGCCTGAGACAGGGGCTGGGCAGGCTCACTTCGTCGATCTTCGGCTTATTCTCAGGACGTCTTGTTATCGTCGCTTCCAACAACAACGCCGGGCTGCTGGATAAGGCAGTGCAAGCCTTGTCGCTGTGCATCAAGATGGACGAGAACGAAACGGCACAGTTGGGTCTCGAATCCATTGTTGCATTTTGCAAGGTTGTGCAGGTGCACTTCAGTCAGCCTGGTGAGCAGCTTGTCGCAGCGCTGCATGGGTGTTTGGCTAGCGTGTTGAGGTTGGTGTTGGCAGAGCCGTTGGATTCGACGTTGTTCTGGGCGGCTTTGTTTGCAGCGTTGTCGTTGATCAAGGTGTCGAGAAGTACGGATTTGGGTCAGGCGGTGGGTCAGGCGGTAGAAGGTGTGGAGGGTCGGCAGACTTTTGAGCATGCGGCGGGCGAGTTAGTACAATCGGCTTTGGGTCCTCTCGGTCAGAACGATGCAGATTGGATCCATGAAATGAAACTGAAACTGCCGCGTTGGAGAGGTCAGATTCGCATCCGTTAGGGCACAAGCCTTCACAATCATGAATTTTCTCACTCAAAAAGCATTCAGCATCTCTTTGTTTCACCGTACACCCTGCACATTCATCTTTGCAATCTGATACAACCGCATCACTTCGTTTCCCGTTTCTCGTGCTCGATCGTCGTTCATAACGCGTCTGGAATTTCACACGAACCTGATCTTAATACAACATTGACGGGCCACGAGACTGCTCTTGACGAAACATCATTTAGTAACGGCGAGGAGGCGGGCCAGCGTCGTCGTAGCGAGGACGAGGAGGGCCATCTGGATATCTACCACCGGGGCCGCCTGCGCGAGGAGGGGGAGGGGGCAGGTCGTCGTACCTTCCACCGCGGGGAGGGGTGGCGACATGTCGCGGTAGCCACGAGGTGGCGGGTAGTCGCCGGGAGGGCCGCGAGGGGGAAAGTCACGAGGTGGGTAGTCCATGCCAGGGCCACCGCGGGAGGGGGTAGGAGATAGTCACGGTCACGAGGGGGGTAGTCGCGTCCAGGGGGAGGGCCTCGTCCGTAGCGGTCGTAAGGGTCACCGCGCATGGGGGGAGGTGAGAAGGGACGTCCACCGGGGGAGGGCCGTATCGGTCGTAAGGGTCACGAGGAGGGTATGCGAGCGGGTATCCGCCGCCGCGTGGAGGCATGCCACCGTATCGGTCGTCGCCGTAGCCGCCACGAGGGGGACCGCGACCGTATCCACCACCACCGCCGTAGAAACCAGGAGGGCCGCCCCTGCGTCCTTCCTTGGGAGGACCAAAGTAGCGGCCGGGAGTGGGAGTGCGTGCGCGTCCACGACGTGCCTTGTCAACGGTAATCTTGCGACCGAGGAACTCGGTGTTGTTCATGGCCGTGATGGCAGCCTCTGCGTCTTCGGCCTTTTCAAAGGTGACAAAGGCGAAGCCTCTGGGCTCGCGGGTGTGAGGGTCGTACATGACTTGCGCCTTCTGGATCTGGTGGGCGCGACAGAGACGAGGTCGAAATCAAGAAAGGTGGGGTTGTGTCAGTTATCTGTGTCTGATGAAATGGTGGAGAGTTTCAGTAAGGCGAGGGTGGGTGTAACGTACAGCTCCGTATTTGCCGAAAGCCTCTTCGAGGTCGCGGTCAGTAGTGCCCTTGCTCAGACCAGAGACGTGGAGGTTGTTGCCGGGGTTGTTGTCACCATTGTCGCGCTCAGCACTGTGTATAAAAGCAAAACGTGTCAAGGGCATAAGTATGGCGTCGCTTTGATTATGCAAGATATCGCGAGTCAAGTCAACGTACCCTACGTGGTTGTCCTCACCGGCGCGGGCGGGAGAGCGAGATCGTTCGCGCTCACGGCGGGGAGGAGTGGCAGCGCCCCGTGGCGAGGGGCTTCTGCCGCCGTTCCAGGCAGCGTTGTCGGTTTCGCGGGCGGCGTCTCGGGCGGTGTCGCCGTTCCATTGCTGTGCTGTTGGATGGTTGTGGTCGGGGAACGGCAAAGAGAGCGTGCGGACGCGTGTTAGCGATCTGGTTGTGAGTAAGAGTGGCTGGTCGACAAGGTAGCAATGAGGCACGGGTCGGAATGAGAGGGGCAGTGCGGCAAGACGGAACGGTGATAGAGCAAACGTCGTCGGACTGACGATGGAGTTGACCGAGCAAGACTGCGAACAGTGAAAAGCCGGCAGAGGCCAAAGTCATCGCAGCAAGACCAAGCCAGCCACGGGAATCGATGACTGGCGTTGGCAGAAACTGCGAACGCTGAAGCGGATGCACCGACTACACCAGGTCGAGCATCCCAAGGCGAAAGAAAGTGCTGCACCGTGTATTAGGAGCGAAAGCTGGTCTGAGTGCGCCCATGCCGAAGAGCGAGTGACAATGTAAAGTGAGGCCAAAAGCTGCCGGGCTGATGTGGCGTGAATGAATGAAATACAAGGTTGCCGACAAGTACAGCACTATGGCCGGCAAGTAGCGGGCTGAGAATGGCTCAAATGATACCGGAAAGGGAGCTCATGCTGGGTGTGAAAAGGGTGCAGCTGGTATAAGAGCGATGTCGAAGCACGTACCATCGGTGTCCGCCATGTTGGACTGTGAGTCGAGTCGGAACAAGTGCCGCGTCGAGTGTGTGATCTGTTGAAAGACGACCTTGGCTGTGAGAGAGACCGAAGGTGGTTGGGTGAGAAGAGAGGAGGGAAGTGCGGCTTTGCCGAAGGTGTTGACTGAGCTTCGGATGGTTGATGGTGATGTCGCAAAAGAGCAGAGCACATCCTGCGCAGCCCGAGAGTCGTCGATCTTCGCGAAATCCGACTCGAGAAAAAATTGGTACGTGTTAGACCTTGTGGACAGCCCAGCGTTTTCCTCACGCTCAAAATGCGGAGCTCGATCACAGAGGCAGAGTGCTTCAACAAAGGAAAAAATTGATTTCACACGGCGCCCGTGCCACACCTTTCTCTCCGCCACAAGTATCACCGATTCGAATGGCACAACTGTTCTCCACCCTTGTCTTTGTTAATGATTGGCACTGCCTGGTTTCCGCACTGTGGAGAAATCTGCTTGAAACGCGAGAAATGAACGCGGCTGCAATTTCCAACAACGTGCCGCATCGCTCTTGGCATCTTACTTTCTTCCATCCATCACCACATCCTCGACCGAGCTTTGTCTCTCTACTTACGGGTTGCTTGATCCTCGCTATCTCTCGTACAGCACTTCGACTCTCACTTCGGCGAATACCCCTTCGAACGACGACCTTGGCCCACCATGTCTGGACGAGGCTACGACCGCGGCTACGACCGCGACGATCGCGATGACCGAGGCCCCGTGGTGGACGCGGAGGCCGAGGAGGAAGAGAACGTGCTCCTCCCACCACCCTCTTCGTTGCCGGCTTCCCTCCCAACATGCGAGCCAAGGACCTGGCCTACGAGTTTGAGCGCATGGGACCCTTGATTCGCTGCGACATCCCCGCTCTCAAGTCGACCACCGCTACCCCCTACGCCTTCATCGAGTACGAAGATCCGCGCGACGCTGATGCTGCTTTCCGCGATATGCACGGTATGCGATTCGGCCGCCATGAGATCTCGATCCAGTTTGCAAAGAACGCCCCCTCGGCCAGCTGGAGGTTCGACGGTCCTTCGCGCGGCCCTCCCCGCCCTCGTACGGTGGCCGTGGCGGTCGTGACTCGCGCGATGACCGTGGTCGTTCTGATATCCCACCTCCGCCGCAGCGTCCTAAGCTCAGCAAGGAGGAGGAAGAGGAGGCTGACCGTGCAGCTGAGGAGCGCGCCCGTAAGCGTGCCGAGTTGCGTCGTCAGCGTGAGCGCTCGCCTGAGCCTCGACGTGATGCCGATGCCGATTGCCCCGAGGACCGAAGAAGGAGCGAATCGCGTCGCGATGATGATGTCGACCGAGACGAGCGACGAGAGAACGGCGATGGTGTGACTAACGGCAACGGTGCGGACGACCACCAGCCTAAGGACGACGGTGCCAACGCTGCTGCTGACGCTGCTGCAGATGCTGCCGCCGACGACCAGAAGGCTGAAGAGGCTGACCCCGCAGCTGGCTGGGAGTAGTTTTTGCATGAACAAGACCCCCGTCTCTACCACACCTGTTTATCGTCAAAAGAGCACCTCATCCCGCAAAGACAAACCCCACAGCGGCTTTGATTCCCACACAATCCAAAAAAGATCTTGTCAACATTCGTTCCTCTTCCGCCTCTCCTGTGTAGTTGTATTCCCCTATTCCCCTCGAAATGCTAGAATCTGCCTATTCGCTCGAGCTATGGCATGTGCGTTCATCTCTGCCAAGAGTGAGAGAGTTGACAATCCAAGGCGTTGAATCGAGCGACCAAAAACACGGATAACGGGGGGAAAAGAAAGTGGATCCAAGAAGAAAAGCGAGAAAAACTGGAAAGATTTGACCACACCTAGCACACACGACACCACCCCTGCAACTCGACCAGACTTAGCCAACACACACACACATCCTCATCTCCAATCTTACTCGAAAGAGTCCCCTCCTCGGCACGTTTCACCTCTAAAACCACACAATGCCCGCGCCAACAGAAACGCAAATAGTCGAAGCGGTGCAGGCCAAGCTCGGTAGCGACACTGTCAAAGAATCCGATCTCGCCCGTCTACTAGCCACGCTCGAGCTGGAGAACGATTGGACGGATGTGTCTGTTAGGAAATTCCGCAGCGTTCTGGTGCACTACGAACTGCTTAAAAGCGACATGTCGGGAGGTGTGGGTGGAAGCAGTAGCACGTTGAGTGGTGTGCCGACCAACGGCGGCGGTTCTTTGGGCGGCGGAGGAGGGGGGAAGAAGAAGAAATCTAAAACGAATCAGGGTGTACCCAAGTCTTTTATCGACAGCAGCGTTTCGTTTCCTCCTGGGGTTAGGGGTGAATACTTTGACTCTGTGAAGGGGAAAGGTCTGATTGCTACTCGCAGCTTCGCTTCGGGAGAGCTGCTGTTTACGGAAGAAGCGTACATCGCCACCCCGCCACCGGAAGCATTGGATCAGGTCATTGCTGGCGAGCTCTGTGCGCAGTGTTTTCTGCCCATCAGCTCTGCGCCCGTACCGCTAGCTGTCAAATCGTGCTCCAAGTGCAAGTACCGCTTCTGCACCAGCAACTGTCATAGGACGGCTATGGCTACGCATCACACTCTGTTGTGTACGGGCAATGCCAAGGCGAAGGAGTTGATGGAGTTGATTTCGACGCACAAGTGGCAGAGTTTGCACAGTGTTGCGCGTTCACTTGCTCGGTTGCTCTCCACCCTCACCTACAGCTCTCTGAAGCGGGTGGGTGAAGAAGCAGAGCTTGCCTCAACATACGGAGACTTTGAGACCGTATACAGCCGTCTATCTTCATTCGCTACCGTCTCCGAGTTGGAACGACGATCCCGCAATCCTGGCTGGAGCACCGAAAAATCATCCTTCGAACCTCTGCTCTCTCAAGCACACTCCGCACTACGCAGCGCTCTTGACCCCTACACCTCCCCCCACCCCCTTCCATCAACATCCACCTCCTCGACCAGCACAACCGAAAATCCTCCCTCAAAGACCTCTTCGACACCCCTACCTTCCTCAAACTCCTCGGCCGCTCCAACATCAACATGGAAAAATTCGGCGGCCTCTACCTCCTCCACTCCTTCCTCAACCACTCCTGCTCACCTAACGTTCAAATTCGTCACGTACCCGAACGCGGTATCCTCTCCAGCATGAAAATCGCCGCTCTAGCCCTCCGACCCATAAAAGAGGGCGAAGAGTTGCTGATTAGCTACATTGATCCTTCGACGAGGTTGGGGAGACGTCAGCTGGTGTTGTATAGAGATTACTGTTTTGGCCCTTGCACGTGTAGTAGGTGTAAGCAGGAGTTGGATGCGGTTGGGTTGATGTACGATCCGTCGAAGCATGGTGTCAAGGGCTTTTTGGATAGTGTCGCTAAGAAGACGGCGACGGATACAGACGCAGACGCGGCTAAAACTGCTCAACCCGGCGCAGACGCTAGCCTTGAAGAGGAGCTTCGTGCGTCTCTTGGTTTCTAAGCAACTTTCATCTTGCATCACTTTAGCTTTCCACGCAATCACACTCACGCAGGCACACTCACATTGCTGCTGCTGCCATGGAGAGAAACGAAATGCTTTTGTCTGATTCAACGCGAATGAATGAAAGAAGGACACCTAGCAGTACAACGGACCCTCGCTAAAAGGCTGAGACCTCCAAAATGCGATCTACCACCGCCACAGTGCCACATCTACTCGTGACTACCGCTGATATGGCGGGCACTAGGCGAGGTGGGCGAAAGCGCGGATCCAATCGCTCTTGGGTGCAACCCGTTGCTGCCGGGAGCACCAAAGAGATTCCTCGACCCGCTACCAGGTGCACCCAGGTTGAACGGGCTCAGCATGCCACTGGCGCCGTTGCCATTGCCGCTACCGCTGCCTTGACCTGTGCCCAATCCGATCGGATGGTGAAGGTGGCCCGAGTGATTGCCAAGTGCGTGTGCATTGTGCGAACCACTCATGCCTCCTCCAAGACCAGGCGCCGCCCCGCCGTTGGCTCCTGCGCCCACGTTGCTGCTGCCGCCACCGGGTTGCTCAAAGGCATAGCGAGCACGATCCCAAGATGTGGTCGACATGCGAGCCCATAGATCGGACTGGGCGCCGCTAGACAGACCAGGTGCACCGGGCGTGCCGGCGTTCTGATTCAAGCCAAAGCTACCAGACGCAAGACCGGACCCGATAGAGCCAGGCGCGGCACCGCCGTTGTTAAACCCTGGAGAGAGCGGACCAGGCGCAGTCTGGTTGTTGCCCGAGAATGAGCTCCATGGTGAAGAGCTCACGCTAAAACCGCCACCGACCGCACCAGCACTTCCCACTCCACCGCCGCCAAAGAAGGATCCTGCACCACCCATGCTGCTTCCCGTCGCGCCGCCACCAATGGGAATCGTGTGACTGACTCTGCGAGGCTTGGGATCGATAATGTCGTCGTCACCTCCCAGAGCTGCGCTGCCGAGAATGCCTTCCGGAAGCCTGGGACTCGTGGCTCCAGATCCGCTGGCACTGCTCGAGGATCTTCCGTTGCCAATGGCACCGGCGTGATCGTCGTGCACGTGTTGCTGGATCGGATCCATCGTCTTGGGTCGGCCGATCGGGCCAATGGGCGTCGGCGCACCAGAGCGGTAGGCGGGAACGCGCTGGGACAGAGACGAGCCGGGTCGGATGCCTGCGAAGGACATGGGATCCGCGTCGGCAAACGGAGCAGTGCGGCTGCGCATCGCATCTGCAGGACTGTTTCCACTCATAGGCGAGAAAGGCGTCTGCGTGGGGCTTTGCATGTGCGGAAGGCCGTGTCCGATCGGCGTGTTCGACTCCATGCCAGGCATGAGTGCCTTGCTGCCAACCAGTGAGTTGCCGAGGTTGAGCGCCGAAGACGACAGTGGGGCAGCATTCAGGTTGAGCGAAGCGAGGTTGTTCGTCATGCCACTCAGTCCGGGTGCACCAAGACTTGGCGATTGCAGGCTCGAGCTCATGCCACCGTTGCTGGTGAAAACACCGCTGCTCTGCTGCAAACCATTGGGGAGTGTTGGCGATCGAAGTCCCTCGAGTCCTGGCTGCTGACCGTACGCAGCTCCAATCGGAGCTTGGGGCGAGCTGAAGCTTGGCTGCGAAGGTTGCTTGTCTTGAGCCTGTGCAAATGGCTGAGCCGGCTTGGGCGAAATGCTGGAACCAAGCGCCTTGGACGGCGCGACCGGCACATTGACGGTCGCGTTGGGTCCAATCGATCCAAAGCCGAGCGAGGGCGCCACGGCCGATGAGGAGCCAGCGCCGGCGACGTTGACAGGCGGGCGAGGAAGCCCAGCGTTGGCGGCGACCGAGAGTGACGAACCTTGCGAAGATGAGCCGGCAGGCGTCAGGACAGAAGTCGCGGGGCGAGGAGGCAAGCCCTGTGGCGGTGCTGGCAGCGTCGATCCTCCAGGGGTGACGGAGGATCCTCCTGAGCCAGCAGACGATGCAGACGCAGAACCAGCGGTGCCAGAGGCTGCATTTGCCAGGCCTGTGCCCTGGGAAGCGTGCTTGGCGCCGACAGCTGTGCGTTGATTGTTGCCACGAGCTTGGATCTGATCCTGCCCAACTGCCGGTGAGCCAGGGATCGAGCCGTTCATGGGGCTGCGAGCAGGTGTGCCGGGAGCCGATGCATTGGCAATCTTGTTGGCACCGGCCTTGGGACCCGTCGAAGGCGAGCTGGGGACGCCTTGAGCTGAAGATGCTCCGCGAGCCTGCGAGGCCGCTGCCTGCTTGGCCTCACGTTGTGCCTGGGCGCGAGCCTGCTTCTCCTGGTTGGCAGCCTCGACCTTGCGTGTCTGCTCTTCCTTGGCCTTGGCTTCCTTTTCGGCCTTTTCGCGTTGCACGCGCTGCTGCTGCTCTTTGGCCTTGCGTTGAGCCTCTTCCCGGTCACGTCTGGCCTTCTCTTGAGCCTCACGTTCCAGTCGAAGTTTCTCTTCCTTCTCGCGACGCTTGCGTTCGACCTCGAGCTGACGCTCGCGCTCTTCGGCTTGACGTCGGCGACGTTCCTCGTCCTTCTTGGCCTTTTCATCCTCGCGTGCCTTGCGTTCAGCTTCGCGCTTGAGGCGGATCTCCTCTTGCTTCTTGAGCTCGGCGTCGCGCTGCGCTTGTAGCTTGGCGCGCTCCTCGGCTGCGGCGGCAGCACGTTCCTGGTCCTTTCGCATCTTCTCCGCCTCCTTGGCCTCGCGCTGTGCCTTCTTCTTGTCCTTCTTCTTTTGCGATTCTTTGACGCGACGAGCCTCCTTGGCTTTCTCGTTGGTGTTTTCCTCCTCGAGCTCGCGGAGCAGCTGCAGCTGGCGTTCCTGAGCAACGCGCTCTCGGTACGCCGCAAGCACGCGCTGCTCGAACATGCGGGCCGCAAAGATCTGGAACATCTTGCGACCTTCCTCCATGCGCTGTTCTTCGGTGAGAATGTTGTCTTCCTCGTCGTCCTCCTCTTCATCCATGTCCTCGTCATCAACGTCGTCAGGCCCGTCGGCATCGTCCTCATCATCGCTGGCAGCAAGCTCGGCATTGGTGAGCTCCTCGCGGTGCATCCTTCGCTCGGCGAGCTGCTCCATCATTTCGAGGAACTTGCGGCCGTCGTTCTTCAGCATGTCATCGGCGACGGTGAGGATGCCACCCTTGACAGTGAGACTGCTGCCGAGGCCAAAGAGGTCGTTCGAGTCGTTGGTGCCGCGTCGTCGCGCAGGAGGAGCTGGGTGGCGCTTTTCGTAGTCGTCACGAGCACGCTCCTTTTCAAGCTCGATGTCGTCCTCCTCCTCTTCATCGTCGTACTCGGCATCGTCATCCTCGTCATCGTACTCGGCGTCATCGTCCAGCTCATCGTCGTCGTAGCCATCAGAGGATTCGGGATGCAGAGGCGCCTTCCGTCCGTGCGGGTGGGGATGAGGATGCGAGTGCCTCGCGTCGCGACCGCCGTGCGCTGACCTGGTGCGAGACAAGGGATCACCGCCAATCACCGCACCGGAAGCATCAAGAGCAACGCTGCCTGGGAAAGGACCCGGACCTGGTGGTGGAGGAATAGTGCCGCCACTGCTGGCCCATCGCTGCTGGTGGTTGGCATACTCTTCGAGCTCGTCGTAGTAGGCGTCATACAGCACCTCGAGCTCTTCCTCGATGGCGGAGCGCTTTCGACCGCAGACGGCGCAGCTGCAGAGGAACTTCTGCTGCTCCTTCATCTTTTTCAGGACCGTCTCCTTTTCCACTTGGACGAGTTTCTGCCTGTCCTTCATCGAGAGGCCGAGCCAGAACTCCTTGATGCGTTCGCGCTCCTCTGCTGAGCTGGTGGACCAGATCTTGGCATTGCTGGTCGCAGGGTTGGCGGCGGACTGCTGTCCATGCGTCGAGGACGAGACGGAGCGTTTGCCCGAGTTGGACGAAGGCGGCACGCCGTTGGCGGGTCGAGCTGGCGTCTTGCCCGTTGAGTTGAAGGTCATGGGCTGTTTGCCAGCGGCTCGCGAGCTGGGCGGAGGAGGGTTCGAGTTACGAGCGACCGAAGAGACGTTGGTCGAGGGGGGCGGGTGGTTGGCAACGGGCTTGGGCGGAGGTGGCACCTCGACTTGGATTTCGTGCGTTTCGTCGTCGCCATGTCCGGCTGCATCTCCAGAAGCGCCCCTCTTCTTCTTTTTCTTCTTCTTGTTTTTGCCTGCTGAACGCATGGCATCTGGGTGCGCGACCAGACCATTGGGCCCGAGGGCATGGTCTGAGCCGTCTTGCATCCATACACGCTCGCGAGCACGAAGAAGGCCGCCGCCTTGAGCATCGAGCACCTCGTCATCCTCATCGAGCTCGCCATCATCGTAGTACTGGCCATCGTCGACGCCATCATCCTCAAACCTGTCGATTTCGTCGTCGAAATTGTCGTAGAGCACCACGGGAGGCGGCAACGGCTCGACTGGTGGCTGCGTAGGAGGCGGGTTGGGACCGGACGAGTACTGGACGTACGTGCCATTGGTGTTGGCGGTGTGCGCGTTGGTGGCGACGTTGGGATGAGGATGGAGAGGCAGTGCCTGGTCGGGATGCAGAGCGAGGTCGGCAAAGATGGAGGCATCGAAGGGCAGTGGTGGGTAGGGATGAGTGCCTGGCGGATATTGCTGGAGGTGGCGTTGGGATGCATGCGCTGCCTGCGCCAACTGCTGAGCAACGGCGATCATGGCTTGAGTCGACGCGTGACGGTTGGCTGGATCGTTGGCGTTTTCGTTAAGTGCCGCTTGCGCTGCTGGGGGGAAGTGACCGAGAGGAAGAGCATTTCGTATGAACGTTCTCAGGTGAGCAGGCAGCGAGGTCCAATAAGCATCGTCGTCCGGAATTCCTTGCGTATCGCCTTCGATTCTTCGATAGAGCTCGCTTGCAGCTGCCAAGAGCTGTGCCTGTGCCTGTGCCCTCGCTGCGAGCGAAGCGGGCGAGCGAGGACGCTGACCGAGAGCGGCGGCGGATTGAAGATCGTACTCGTGGTCGTCGTCGATAAAGTCGGCGTCCTTGGGTTTTGACTTGGACTTTTTCTTCTTCTTCTTGGCTGAAGAGAGCGCAGCAGAGTCTGCGTCGTGGTTCGAGACGGGCGAGGAGGATCGCGGTGGCGTAGATGCGCCAGCGACGGGTGGCTTGTTCTGATGCTGCTGCTGCTGCTGCTGCTGCTGCTGCTGCTGCATTGGAGCTGGCGGCGGTGTTGGTAGAGGTGGTTGTTGCTGTTGTTGTTGGTGCTGAGCAGCAGCAGCAGCAGCAGCAGCAGCGAGCTTGGGTGGTGGTGCGGCTGCGCCGCGCGCTGCTGGCGTGGAGCGAGGCAACTTGGATTTGGCCATGGTCTGCTTGACAGACCAGTTGCGAGAGGTCAACTAGGCAAGGGCCGAGCCGGAACCAGAAAGCGACACGGAGCGGGAAAACTCGAGGAGCTTGCCAATGCAGCGTGGTGATGGGTGTTGAAAGGAGGCGGCTTGGAAAAAGGCTCGTCGCTTGCAGACAGAGTGGGTGTGTGTCAGCGAAGACGACGCTTATCAAGATCGAATCGACCACAGACAATCGGACGTCCAGATAGCTCGAGGCGTCATATAAGAAAGTGTGAGCAGATACGCGGCGCTGCCTTGTTATCCAGCCTCGAGACACGGATCCTCCGATGGCGGATCGACCAATCAGAGGGTGAATACGTTTGGATCGCAGCAATGCGGTTGCGCGAGCGGGTCGGAATGCAAGGTACTAGCTAGAACCTGCTTTATTGGAGTCGAGAGCGAATGAGACGGATGCTGGCAGGCGTTGTAGGCGAGAGCTACAGCAGCAGAATCAGGGCTCCAGCGCAAAAGGAAAGAGACAAGTGCTGGCTCTGTCGATGCTGATGCTGGATGCTGCTGTGCTGTTGATTCGCTGCCTGAAAAGAGAACCGAGACAAGTCGATGGCGGACTGCGGTCAGGAACAAGCAAATGGTGGAGACTCGACGAAACAGAGGGCTGTCAGTCGAGCTGCTTGAATGGTGAAGATAGCAAAGGGCGTCGAAAGCGAAGGCCAAGGTGACAGAGGTGCTTTTGCAATTCCAGACGACCAATGGACCCCGGGCGCCGAACTCGACGAGCTTGTGTCAAGATTGACTGACTGACTGATGAACTGACCAGCTCAACAATGGCTCAGCGAGCCACTGACTGGGCCGACTGACCGACTGACTGACAGGGTCAATTGCGCTTAGGCACACTTCATGGGCCACGCCAGGCTTTCTCTCTCACACACACACACTCGCGCCTCTTGGCTTTCTTCATTCAAGCCTTCCTCTGGCTTCACCTCGCTCTTTCTGCCCAGGCTCAAAAAGATACAAGGCTTGGATCTGGCTCAAGCCCCGCAACTCAACGCAAACCGCACAAAGCACAGTGAAAATGATTGACTTGCCATCTGGCCCACTGGCACTAGAAAGCGAGCACCATTCATTTTCAAGTCAAAATTGAGCGCCTTTTTCCTTTTTGGCTGTCTGCTATTCGCTACGCTGCTTTCAAGCGCATTGCCTGGTCGGCAGCCACTCCTCGAATTCCGGCTGAGAATTTTGAAATCAAGCTTGGGTCGTTTTTCCACTCTATTGTAGTGGTCTGCAGAGCAAGTCTATTCAAGAATACAGATTCGATTCGAGTGTGTATTAATAAAGGAGGAATACAACTCAATTGGCGAGGCCAGATGCGCCAATACAAATTTGATTTCGTCTTGACTTGCCCAAAATTCACCATCAATATCAAATGCACTTCTCGATTAGAAAAAGCTGGTAGTCATCGATCATCGCAAACCAATTTAAAGTCTGTTCTTACGCCAAATTCACAAGAGAGAGGCAGAGACAGAGGCAGCCCAGATGCGGCTTGCAGAAGAGCCATGCAGCGAAGCGAGAAGAAATCGGCTCGACTGCCAAGGTTCAGAGTCAAGTGTCCAGTGGCGCCCCTCCCTCGCCCTCTGTCCCGTTTGGCAGTCCAGCTTGACAGGGAGCTCCATCGCCAAGTGTCGTCTAGCATGATACCTGCGACTGCATCAGGTGTCCAGATCAAAGTGACAAGTGGTGGTGAAAGAGGCAGAAGGAGGTTGTGTCGATTCGCGCTTTGATGCGACTCGCACCCTTGCTCGCACAGCCAAGCCTGATCGTCCCTTCATCCCACCACGAATCTGTTGTGCCTTGTAAGACACCGTGCTGGCCGAACAGGGGTTGTGTACACTTCATTTCGCATTTGAGCGGTGGGTGTGTTGTCTGAAATCCGAGTCGCCGACCCTTAGGGTTTGGATCTGCGCTCAACCGGGATGGCACAGCCGGCAGGTGCGAGGCGAATCCCAAGAGAGAGCACTACCTGTCGCTACAACCATGGTAGGCCCCCCTGCATCGGCCTCCCTGCTCAATCACATATCTGGCCATGTCTTTCGAGCTCGATGGTGTATAAAGGGCTCGATCGGGATCATCTTCTTCCAACTCTCCTCTCGGACAACGCAGGACCCCATCGAAGTGTGGTAGCGCAGCAGATCGTCTGACACCAACCGCAGGATGTCGCTTATCTTGCTGTTCTTAATGCTGCTTCAGCTGGCGCTATCCAGCGTCACTGCGCTCCCTTTCTACACCCCTCCGCCCATTCCCCAGGGCTTCCCAGTCGCCGCAGACCAGCCCGAACCTCTCATTTCATCGTCATCGACTTACTATGCCCTTCCTCCTCGCATGCATCGATACTGGATAGCAATATCCTACCACCACCCCCGAGCCAACCAGTCCAACGGGCCTTTCCAGCTTCCGCACTTCCACTCCGGCCCCTGGGATCGTGCCTGGGAGGCATATAACAACATTGTCGAAAAGGCGAAAATCTTCAAGCGCGGCGTCGACCTTTCCGCGCAGGAGAGGATCGTTCAACACCTTCGAGCCAATGGCTGGTGGCAACGCGTCAAGGACTTTTTCAAGCGGGTCACTGGTGGGAAAGTCAAGGTCACACGCCAACAGTATTCGGCCGTGAAGGACAAGTATAAGTACCTCAGGTACCAGAACATGCCTCTGAGGAAGAATGGCAGGACTGGGTCCGCTTTCGTAACGCGACCAACCCATGGCAAGGCCCCATCCAAACTTTCCAGGTTCCTCGGACTCTCCCGCTAGATTTCTTTACTTTCACTCATTCTTTTGCCTTCGTAGATTTCTTTCGCCCTTTCTGGTTGTTCTATCACTAGCTTATTGAGAACGTGGTGACATTTCAAACTTTTTGGCATGACCTGAAAGAGGCGAGAATGCGAATGCAAAAGAGAAGGAGAAAACAAAGAGTGTCCGTGAATAGTGGAAAGGAGACAGGTCGAAGCAACATTGCCCCGTCTTCAAAGCGCAAGCGTCGTGAAGAGCGATACGAGCATCGCAGCAACGAACGTCCAGCAAGCGCCTCCCAATGAGAATCGGCGCGGAGAGCCGTTCGACTCGCGCAACAAAAAGTCGACGCCCATCGAGTTGCAGTATGCATTACCAAACGCATCCGTAGCAATATACCGTTGATAACCACCCCAACGCATGCCGTCCTTGCCCGCGCCGCCGTTCTCGGCAGCCCCGATCCCCTCATCTCCACTATCAGCAAAAGTGCCATAATCGCGCTGCGCCGTAATGTCCCAAATCGGACACGCCCACTGGATCAAGGGCGGACAGGTACGCTCGACAAAGTAGCACGTATAGATGCACGGCAGAAGCTCGCCGTAGAATCCGGGGCGCAGCTGCTGATCGATGAATGGCTGGCGCGATTTGAGCGCGCTGGTGCCGTTCCCATTGCGATTGACGATGTACGGAAGCAGCTTGGTATTGAGTCCTGTCGGTGCGCCCGTGAGTTCTGTACCGTCTTGCGTGGCGCGGGATTGCGTCTCTGGATCTTGCAGGGGGTCGGTGCATCGTGGCATCGCGACGGCACATAGCCAGTCCTGGTATGACTTTTTGCAGTTGTCGCACGTCTGTACGTACGAGTACATGCCAAAATCACGAGAACCGCAGGGGAACGTGTCGATAGTCGAGCTGAAGTTCGAATACTGTGGGTCCACAAACTCTTCGATGACCGAAAGCGCTGTAGATGTGGATATCGATGGGTTGACCGGGATCGAGTAGGCGACATTTGGACAGAATGGCACATCAAAGACCAGTCGACAATTGTCGTCGCGCTTCGTGAGCATCTTGATGGCCGGAAAGAGCGTGGTTGAGACGCTCTGGGCTACATCTTGTGCGGTCGTATTGGTCTCGAACAGCCAGACTGTGTAGTTGGTGCCAGCATCCAAGCCTGAAATCTCGAATTGCCGGCGGGTATCGTCGAGTATGTTGGCTTCTGTACCTCTCTTTGTGTTGCTGCTGTTGATCGAGACTTGCTGGTTGCTCTCGAGCACATTCGCCCAGGCATCTGCGATGGCACAAAAGGACGAGTTATAGTAGTCGGCGTCGGAAAGAGAGTTGCTACCAAAGGTGGGCAGAACAATGACGTTGAGGTTCGGGGGCGACGATGTAGTATAGTTGAAGGACGACACCAGCGCCCTGGACTGATCCGTGTCATCCAATCTGGGCCGACGCGTGTAGTCGACCGACTCCATCTTTGCGTGTGTGCTGGCAACAATTTGGAACTGATATGTGCCTGGAGTGACATTTCGACTGTCCGCGGGCGGCCAGACGCCAATCCACAATGTTTGGGAGCTGTTGTCACTCTGCTGTCGAACATCGACTTCAACCGATGTGGATCCACCCAGCGCATATCCGATGTGTTTCGAGTTGAGTACACTGGCATTGGCAGGGCCCGGTTGCTGAAACATGTCGTTGTCGGAAATGTAGAGCGAGGCTAGCGTCGACCTGCGCGCATCGGTCGCTGACATGTCCAGCTGTTCGAGAAGGGTCGAATTGGACGTATTGTAAGGCGGAATGGCTGGCCCGCTACATAATGATATTGATGTCCAGACTTTGACTGCCTTTGCGTCTTGCGTGAACGCACTCGGCGGGATGGTAAAGTTGAAGAAGGCGCCTTGAGTAGCGTTGAGGTTGATGCGTGAGCGGGCAATGATCGAGTCGTTCAAGGCCACGGTATTGGCAGTAGCGTTGTAGATAGAAGTGGCTCGGCCTGGAATAGCTGATCTGGTAGAGGAGGGTGCCAGCGGAATGCTTGCAGAAGCGGCCGATGTTGGAGCTGGTGAAGCTTGTTGTGCTGTTGCGAGAGGGAGATGTAGCAGACCTAGCAGCATCAACAGCACTGCCACGACCAGGCGAGCCCGCCCGTGACTGAAGGTAGCCATGGTCACCACCGCCCCCAGCTGCTATGTCGGAATGCGAGATACTGTCTAGAGGTTTACTGCATCGGAAGTGACAGTATTTGACCGCGCCGAGTTCGAGTTCCTCGCCCTTCGTTTGTCTTTGTGTATGATCAGGATGTCTATGATGATGGTGAGAGATGTCAAGCTGTACTGTAAGGACAGCAGCAGAAGCAGTTTTTGCCAAGCACAGCCTTTTGCGAGACCCTGAAACAAGAAAGCAGCGCCAAATCGCTTTCCGTTTTCCGTTCTTCTGCGACAGTGTGGAGCAAATTCCAGCTCGAGATGGCCTTCAAGACCAACCCAACCACTACAATATTACGAAGCAGCTGGCCGGCGTCTTCTTCAACATTGCCGTCAGTAAGCAACAGACTGATGAGCCGGTCCTCGCTCAGAGATGCTGCTGCCATAGCATCCACCCTTTGTCAGATCGCCAAAGGCGTGGTGCTATCACCTAATGGTGCGAGCCAAACGGCGTCCCGTGGGCCTCCTCGTCCATGGCCAACGCAAGCGGTATCCAAGAGCAATCTGAACGAAGAAGGTACCCCCGACAATGTAGAGCCGCAAGCTCCTCTCTCTCCAGCTGTCGACACGAATGCCATTCCAACACAAGACGCAGCTTCTTCGACAAGCCGGCCATGGCCGAGCAAGAACTTGGAGAGTAAAGAGAAGCCGACAGTAGAAGTGCCTCTGATCTCTGCAATTGACAGCGCACTTTCACCTGTACAAGCGCTGAAGGGCTCGTCATCGCCAACGCCAATCCCGTTTCAGCCACCTCCGCCGACGCCAATACCGCGGCAGCCTGTTGCACACGCTTCCAAAGAGACCTTTGACGTCAGATCACAGCAGCCGACCCTTACCTCGGACGCACCACTAGTCGATGAAAAGACAAGCGACGCCTCTCTGCCAAATTTACAGACAACCTCGCCTTCTGCGCCTCAACAAGAGTCTCCATCCAGACTCGACGCAGCACCGGCCCTAGACACCAACTCCCTGCCTAGCGACTTTGAAGAGTACGACGCCGTCAAGGAATCAAAGCAAGTGCCGCTACGAGCCGCCAAGGTCCCCTCGTCACGCCTAGGTCGTCTTTTCCACTATGGCGGTCTCGGAGCCGGCCTAGCCTTCGGAGCCGCCGGATCTCTTCTGCGTGGTGCTTCTTCTACCGGGGGTGATGCCAGCAACCTGTTCATGTCGGAGCAAAACGTCGCTCGGTTGGTCGACAAGCTCTCGACCATGAGAGGAGCTGCTCTCAAGCTGGGCCAGTTTCTTTCGATCCAAGAGACCAGGCTGCTCCCGCCACAGATCGAGCAGGTGCTGCTGCGTGTTCAGAACAGTGCCAACTACATGCCGGTGTGGCAGATGAACAAGGTCATGAGTCAGGAGCTCGGTGTAGCCGACTGGCGAGACCGTCATTTCGAGGAGTTTGAAGACGTGCCTTTTGCCAGCGCTTCTATTGGGCAAGTTCACTCGGCGGTGCTTCGCGACGACTTTCCCGACCCGGAGATGGCCGGACAAAAGGTAGCGGTCAAGGTGCAGTTCCCAGGGGTGTTGGAATCGATTGATTCGGACCTTTCTTACTTGCGCTGGCTCGTATCTGCATCGGCGTTGCTGCCCAAAGGTCTGTTCCTGGAAAACACACTCCGAGTGCTGGGCAGAGAGCTCAAGGACGAATGCGACTACACTCGCGAAGCAGAGATGGGGCGTCGCTTCCGAACCATCCTTCGCGACTCTTCCGAGTTTGAAGTGCCCAAGGTAGTCGACAGTCTCTGCACAGGCAAAGTGCTGACGACAGAGATGATGCGCGGCCGACCGTTGAGCATGGCCTCTCACTACGAGCAACCTACGCGCGATCGTATCGCCCAGTCGATCCTCAATCTCTCGCTGTCCGAACTGTTCCGCTTCCGCCTGATGCAGACCGACCCGAACTGGTCCAATTTCCTCTACAACGAAAGGACGGGCAAGATCCAGCTGATCGACTTTGGCGCTACGCGAGAATACTCGAAGGAGTTTATGGACAACTGGCTGCAGATGCTGCAGGCTGCCATCCAGGGCAACTTCGACGAGTGCCTCACGTGGTCCAGAAAGGTGGGCTACTTGACGGGAGAGGAAAGCGAAGCGATGGAACGTGCACATGTCGAGTCGATGGTTGCGTTGGGAGAGCCATTCCGACCAAATGCGCCCAATCCGTATCCGTTTGAGCATCAGACGATCACGGATCGCGTCAAGGCTCAGATTCCACTCATGCTGAGGGAACGCTTGACACCGCCACCTCAAGAGACGTATAGTTTGAATCGTAAGCTCAGCGGCGCGTTTCTGCTGTGTGCGCGTCTCAAGGCGCATGTCAACTGCCGCACGCTGTTCGAAGCCGTGGAGAAAGACTATCGCTTAGGTCCAGAGGTTGCGGGTGCGACCCCAAGCGCTGTCCAGGCCAGCAGACCATTCCGCTCTCCCGATCAACGCAGGCAGTTTCATAGCGCCTTTCTAGCGGCCCAACAGCAGCAGCTCGACTCACGCCCGAAACGCAGACACGGACGAAACCTTCTCGACCGCTTCCCACGCTCCAAAATCGTCCTTTCGAACGAGGGTGGACCTTCGACCGGCTCAGCCGAAGTGGGAGATGAGGTCGAATCGCTGGCTGGCGCTCCAACCGGGTCAACATCGATCCAAGAGACACCTGTCAACGCCGTCGAAGCCGAGAGCAAAACCGGACTCGACGTGACACGAGCAGCCACGCCTGCCGAAGTGACTACAGCATCGACGATCGACCCCTCCGCTGCCCGCGTTGAAACGTCGCAGAGCATGGGTCCAACAACGATCCGAGGCATCGTGATCCCACTCAAACCTCCTCCTCCCGGACCTGAAGAGTGCTGCATGTCCGGATGCGCTCACTGCGCCTACGACATTTACGCTGAGGATCTGGAGGACTTGCACTCGCGGCTGTCGTCGGTTCGAACACAGCTCGTTCGGCTTTCGCCGCCTGTGACGCGGGATGAGTGGCGCACGGATCTGCTGGGTGATTATCCCTCGGAGGGGGAGAATGCGAAGGAAGGTGCGGCAGGCTCGGATGAAGAGATGCGGCAAAGAGCTCAGCGGGAGGTGGACAGGGTGATCAGCGATTTGGATCCGACCATGAAGGCTTTCCTGGAGATGGAGCGCAAGCTGAAGAAGAGCGAGCGGGAGAAGGCTAAACAGGCTCAGAGTGCCTGATGCCTGTTATGCACATAGACGATGAGGAGCATGAATAAAGTGGACGTACCACTTCCACGTTTGCGATTCGTTTGTATCGACTTTTGAGTGGCTCTCCACCATCGCCGAATTTTCCAGAATGTAAGATCGTCGCCTCAGACAGCAAAATGAAAAACTAAAACCGACCAACGGACGAACGGACCACACTTTAGATTTATGCGTATACTGTACTGTACGCTGGGCTGCCCTTTTCTTTTTCCATGAAATTCGACTTGGAACAGAGAGCCAGCCAGCGCCTGTGAAATTGGGGCCGATCCCAATTTTAAGTTAATCGGATACAGTAACTGTAATCAAGCCCAACACGTCGCTGTTCCAGAGAGGCACGACAGCAACCACGACAAAGGCGAAGTTCAAGGCGACGACGACGCTTTCTTGCCAGTAATCTTCCATCTCTCTCTCTCTCTCTCTCCAGCTCACAATCGGATCGTTCTGCTAACCCACGCCCTTAAGGTCACGCACTCGATTCACGCACGCCAGCATCAACGGCAGATCCGCGCTCTATCGCTCGATTGATAACGCACGCACGACATCCACGCAGACACACTCCTCTTCTCGTCTGAAAACGCATCTTTGCATCCACGCACTAGCCTCGACCATCCTTCGAGCATCGCTCCACTCTCACCCTTCCTATTCACGCACCCTCAAAGATGGAAGGCATCAACGCAGACACCAAGCTCGAATCGCTCACGGACGCGCAGCGTCTTGAGCTCGCCGAAAAGCTCAAAGCCGAATCCACCTCTGGCCAGCCACTCATCTCCTCGGTCGAACCGATCGAAGTGCTGCAGCACGAGTATGCCAACAACGACGCCTTCCTGGGCAAGATCAAGTGGCTCAAAGACGAAGCTGGCTTCATCGGCATTCGTCGAGCCAAGGGTGATGGCGACTGCTTCTACCGCGCCTTTGCCTTTGCGTTCATCTACAAGATCATGATGATGAAGGACCGACCTATGCACCATTTCACTGTCAAGCATGTCGAGTCGACGTTGGGGCTGCTCAAGCAAGCCGGGTTCGACGAAGACGTAGTCGGCGATTTCTACGAGCCACTAAAAAATCTGCTCAACCGAATGTACTCCACCGATCCAGAGTCAAAGGAGCTCAACGAACAAGCACTCGTAGAAGCCATGAACGACCCGGAACAGAGCAACTCGATCGTAGTCTATCTGCGTCTGCTCACCTCGGCCTTTCTCAAGCTCAACGCTGACGAGTACACCCCCTTCCTCTTCTCGCTCGACAACACGGGCGCCGACGCAGCCGCACCCGACATCCCCACCTTCTGCGCCAACCAAGTCGAAGCCATCGGCAAAGAAGCAGACCACGTCCAAATCACCGCCCTCTCTCGAGCCCTCAAAGTCTCCCTCGACGTAGCCTACCTCTCCCCCCAACACGCCCCACCCCAAACTCCCTTGGACGAAGACTTCCCCCCAACCAACTCCACCACTCCCCACCACCACTGCAGAGGAGGCAGGCGCGAAGAATGCGGAGTCAATACCCGTTCCGGGCAAGCAAGCTGCGGAAAAACGTAGGGTGGCAGAGCATCCCGATCGCTGCGACGTTGTGAGGTTCGAGGTGGAAGGCGGTCAGATCACCGAGATCGGTACCATGCTGTTGAGGCCCGGTCATTATGATTTGCTCGTCGAGGCGCCCGTGCCTGCTTCGCCTGAACCCGACATTCCCGCCGTTCTCTCCTCTTGATCAACATGCACTTGTATCCAAACGCGTGTCAATTCTATGATTCTCATTCCCAACCTCAACAGGCGAAAGGCAGCCCATTCGTGTGTGATCATGTCTGAACCAAAACAAACCCCGTTACCAAGAAAATTTGAAACTTTTAACAAAACACAACGAGCGACAAGAGAGTGATTGGATGAAACGGGCCCGCTCAATGGCCATTACCATGATGATGCTGACCACCGTTAGTCCCACCACCGCCGAGATTCCATGTAGACTGGGGTTGCCAGAACGACGTATGCTCAAAAGCGGTCATGTAGTTCCACATGCGTTCGAGCGATTCCGGATCGTCGACTACGTCGGGCATGGCAACAGCTGCAGCTGCCGCAGCTGCTGCAACAGGGTCGACGGTCGATGCTGTTGCGCCGTCGCTTGCTTCCATGCCTGTCGGCGAGATGGGAGTACCAAGCAGCAGATTCGAGCTCGGTGTGGCGAGAAGACCATTAGCGTCGGCAACAGCGGTCGAGGACGAGTGCGATGATGAAGCAGGCCTACCGATACCGCCTGTCACTGCAGCGGTGGGCCAGGTGACATCGCTTGCTGCAGCTGCACCAGCCGGCGTGAGCATGCCTGCTGCATTCGTGGTCACACCACTGCCGTCCATGGGCATCTGCAGCAGCTTCTCCATGCTGGTTTGGGTCTCAAGACTGGTATCAGCCGCCGCCATTTGAGAGGCAGCCGCTGAAATATCGAGATCCATGCTAGAGCCGTCAGCGACGATCAACGGGACCTGGGCCAGCGGCTGCTTGGCAGCATTTGTTCCGTCGCCAAGGTCTTCCGTCTTCAACACGGCGTCGGCACCGTCAATCACCTTGGTTGCATCGGCAGCTCTATCTCCTTTCGATGCGTCGGCGGCGGCTGAAAGCGAGCCATCCTGCAACACCCCGCCAGCTGCTTTGTCAGCCTTGTCAGCGCCGCCGGCCTCATCTGAAGTGTCTTTCGATAAATCTTGAGCACCAACCGCAGCGGAGGCAATCACAGCAGCAGCCGTGGCAGGCGGAGTTGCAGCGGCAGACCGACTGTCTCCAGGTCCGAGACTGCTGGTGGTGATGGAAGTAGCATGTTCGCTGTCCTTGCCCGGCGTCTGTCCCGCCGCTGCCGAGCCTCCTTGTGCCGTGATGGCAACAGTTGGGTTCTCGGGTTCAAAGGCAGCCAACACTGACTTGAGGTATCGACCGTAAGGGGTAGCCGAACCATTGCGGTGTCGTGGAGTCTTGCCTGCGTTGGTCATACTTGTCGCCAGACGACGAACCAGTGCGAGCAGCGTTTCTTTATCGGCAAACGCATACTTGTGCTGCAGGTTGGTCATGCGCACAGCGGACACAGCAGCGTACACTGCCATGACCACGCGATCGTTGGACCACGTCACCAACACCTCCTCGGTAAAGTCATTGAGCACAGTATCGATGAGCGAGATGGCAGAGGTCCAACAGTCGACAGAGACGGACGATCCAGACAGGAAGCCCTCGTACTGCTCCGTAGCGCCGAGCACCAGAGAATTGATAAGCAGTCGCGAATGGTAGTAGAAGAGTTTGGCAGTGGGTGCCCAACGAACCAGGTACTTGCCAGCGGCCGTGCTAGTATCCACCTCCTTGATCTTGTCCTCAGTGTTGATGCACCACGTCTCCTTCCACTTTTCGAGGTCAGCGTTAGCATTCTTGCGGAAAAACTCGAGACCAGCGAGGCGGCGGTCAAACATGCTCTGTCCCCCAACGCCGAGTGCCGTGGCCGTCTGTGTCTCATCGAAGCGGTCTGGGCTGGTGAGGTAGGTGTCGAAAGCCTCGGTGTGCTGAGCCGTGATTCGTCGCAACTTGATCAAGCTGACCAGCGAAACGTCCTCGGGCAGGGCAAAATCCTGTCGGTGCCACATGGAGCTCTGCACAATCATGCGGTCCTCCGAAATGGTCCAGGGTCGACCCGTCTGCGCACTCAAGGTTCGATCGTAGAGGAAGAGGTTAAACCACAGCCTTTCGCGATTTCGAACGCGACGAGCCACCTGCTCGTTGCCGAGCAAATTCTCGCTGGGAGTCACCTTGCGGTTCACTCCCACCTCGGTTGCAGTTCGAATGGCGAAGCCGAGATACTGCCATGAGCGATCATCCACGAGCCGGTTGGTGGGTCGGCTGTACGTGGTCAAGATGAGGAACGCTTGACTGATTTCGACGCTCTTATAACCACCTAGTAGGATCATAGGAAGTAGCTTCTCTTGCCAGTGCTTGTCCAGAGTCGAGGCAAGCTTGGCGTCCTGCGGCGTGTCCGAGAAGCGTGCTGCCATGCCAGAGATGACTGTGGTGAGGAAAGCGGAGCGCATACGGACAAAGGTAACACTATGAAGGAAAGGGTCGAAGAGGTCCAACACCGGGTTGATGCGTGCAAAGAAGATGTCGAACAGCCTCTCAAGCTCCTTGATCTCGACCAAACCGAGCTCGACCGGGTCCAAGCCTTCGGTGTCGTCGTTCTTGCTGTGGAACAGGCTCAAGTTGAAGTAGCCTTTGCGCGACGCACCGGCTTCACCTTCCCCGCCGGAACTGACGCCGTTGGCCTCTTTGGGCTTGGACACCATGGCAATGGTGACTTGCTTGCCCTTTGCAGTGTCTGCGACTCCCTCCTCGTCGGCGCCTTCGCCATTCTCTGCATCTGTGTCCCACTCTGCGAGCTTCCGTCTGCGAGAAGGAAGGCCTCCGCCACGAGCCGCGCGAGAGCGTCCTCGCTTGCGCTTGCCCAGCATTGCCGTCGTGACTTCGTCGGCAGGAGACTCGATGATCTCGCCTGGTGATGCTGTGTGAATGCCCGAGGCGGTGCCTTGCCTCTGAGTGTTGGCCGCGCCAGCAGAGACGCTGCTGCCCGTGGTGACGGCGTCGGCGCTGATCCCGCCTGGACTGGAACCGTAGCCGCGACGTGCTTGTGCCTTTCCTTCGCGATACTCCCAAGCTTCGTGGTCCAAAGTGGAGGGAGTGAGGACATTGGGACGGCCCAGAGGTACGCCAGAGACGGTCTTGGCTGCCGAGATCTGACTGCTGGCGGAGCCAGCTGCAGCTGCGACGCTAGACTCGGGCTCGTCGATGGCAGCCGAGGTCTCGACTCTGGGAAGCTCATTCTCAGGGAACGACTTGGATCGCATGCTCTCCTTGAGGAATGGAGGCGGGCCGCGACTTGATGCATCGAGACTGCTGCCGTCTCCTGAAGACGCGCCTCGGCCTGAGTTGAGGATGGGAGGCAGCAACCGGTTGGAGGGCCAACCCCGTTGACCGCGGACAAATTCATCCTCCCTTCGTCCATAGAGTGGACGACCGAGGCCGGTCAAGTTGACGGCGGCGCTCACGGCCATGCGATTCGAGGGCAGAGTAGGATGCAAGAGGCCCATGGTTTCGACAGCCGCGAGGGAGCTTCTGTTGCCGGGTTCGAAACGTCCGCCTTCGATGCGGGCAGCAGCTGCATCCGAGGCTTGTGCAAGCAACTTGAGCGGATTGGAGAGCACATAGTCATGTTCCTCGCGCGTCGCATCGGCGTCGTCCTCGAGTTCGTCCTGCTCATCGTCAAACTCCTCGTCTGCATCGTGATCGTATGCACCGCTGCGACTAGAGGAGCGATGGTGGTGCGATGGTCCGCCCTCACGACGCTGCGTTCGACCCTTGGATGTGCTGCGCTGGTCCTGCGCCGACTTGTGCTTCTGCGAGGTGCTGTTGTCGGTAGCAGTGGCGTAATGAGAGGCGGCCTTGTGCTGCTGCTGACTCTGTGCCGCGGCGGAAGTGGAGGAGCACCTCGATGGTGACAGGTCCAGTCTTCCCTTGTTTACCCTTTCGAATCCAAGCTGACTGTCCCAGTGTGCATAGCTGTGGCTTGGAGCTGGAACGTTGGGCGCGTAAGATCTGTTTCGACCGTGGGTATAGCTATCGTGCTGCTTGGCAGCAGTGGCGGCCGAATGGGAGCTGTGAGGCGAAGAAACGGCTTGGAGTTGCGGGTGATCTCGCCAACGGCCGGGGCTTGGATGTTCACCGCCATGTCGGCCGTGTGGATGCGAGGAGGACGGCTGCTGCTGCTGCTGCTGCTGCTGCTGCTGCTGCTGTTGGAGCTGGTGTTGATGCTGCTGGAGCGGATGTTGATGTGAAAACTGGTGCTGATGATGGTGATGTGGTGGTGGATGCAGCGGTTGCGGGTGATGGTGGGACTGTGCGTATGCAAAGGGCATACCGCCAGACTGAGCGAGGCCGGAAGGTGCCGACACGGATGCTGTCATGCCTCCATTCGAATACTGCTCTGCCGCAGGATGGAAGCGGTCATCGGGATAGTGAGATGGTGGCGCTCCCAGGGGTTGGCCGGAGGGTCCGAAATTGCCGCTTGGCTTCCAGTTGCTATCTGAGAAATGGTGACGGTTCGCAGCTCCTTCGCTGGATCCGAAGCTGGGATCATGCTTGCGCTGTGCCTTTTCGGGTGTAGCGCGACCATTGCGTGCGCTCTGCTGCTGCTTGAGATGCGATGAAGCATGCAGCGTGTCGGACCTTCCACCAGAAGAGGTCGGACGATTGGAAGCGTCGAACAAGTTGACCTCACTTCCATTGCGTGCGGCTGCTCGCAGATCGGAGGGCACGGAAAAGCGCTTGTTTGGCTTTCGACCGCGCTTGTGCTTTTCGAATAGACACTCTCTCTGATGTTTGACGCAGCGTTTGCACGGCACCTGGCCGTCGGTGGGTGCAGAGCACTTGATCTTGGCGGAACGGCATTCGAGACAGGCGATCTTGGCGCCCTGCTTGGTATCGGCGCCTCCAGGTCCATCTACGAAAACGCGAGGCTTCTCGTCTTGGTCCGTGTCCCCCGGTACCGACGCGGGCGATTCGGACGACGCCATGTTGAACGTCGTGTGAGCTGATCAGCGAGCGGGATACGACGCCTTGGATTGGAATCGAGAGCGAGGTGACGGGGCGCTCCTCCCTCGAGACCAGGGATGATTGGACCTGAGGGCGCTTGCCGGAGTGCCAATCAAGAAAGCGCAGGCTTTTCAGGCAAGACTAAGGTGGAGATGGTTGCACGGCAGCGGTTCCGCACCGATCGATATGCCTCTGCCGTGTCACCGTCGGTGGCAATGAGATCGGAGGAGGCGTGCGAAATGGGGGCACGAGCAGCAAAATGCGTTGACCGAGTATCGCTGCAGCGATGCAGGCCGTTGGCGGGAAAAATGAAACCAGTTCGGATGGACAGCTGCCGGATGCGAGGGTAATCCCACTGTACGGGCACACGAACCTTTGTGAGCCGCAATGCAAGGCCTGCCTTTCAGTTGCGCGTCGAGTTCTTCATTGGCAGCAGATGGTCTGAAGCACAGGTTGAGTATCGTGAGATCGACGGCTTGATCTGATGGCCGGTGGGCTGCTGGCCGCGGTGCTTGGCAAGTCGGCCAAGACTGGCAAGAGGGCGAAGTGAGGTCTCGAGAGAAGAGATGAGGCGTCGTCGCGGCGACTAAGCGTACAAGGTACCACTCGCGAATTCGGACAAGAAACCTAGTTGATGACCGGATTAATGAAGTTTGTGGTGGGAGGAAGAGGGTAGGAAGCGTGTATGGCAAAGGTCGGATGGAGAGCTTGGGAGAGAAGTGGACAGCGATGGAGAGACCAAAGTGAGAGAGAGTGAGAGAGAGAAAGAGACGAAAGCAGACGAGGGATCGACTCGAAAGATCCGTCCATCCAACAAGACACCTTGGACTAAGCGGCGACAAAAATGGCGAGTGAAAGGCGTCGTCGGTCGACTCGAAACGGCGGCGGGCATGCAGCAACCGCAAAGAGATGCCAATTTGACAGACGGACACGCGAACGGCCAACTGCGGCCAGGAAAGCCGGGGTATTTCCTAGCTCTGCGTCGCACGCTCGCTAGTCGCAGTTCATTTTGAAAGGGGTCAGAGAGAAAGAGGGAGAGAGAGCTGACACTCTTGTCTGGAGCGGCGGCACCAGCAAATCGTCTCAAAAATAGAAGCAGCTCTTGCACGAGGCGGCACAAGGCACGAAAAATGGAGACGAAAAAGGGATCCAAAAATGCCGTAGCACAGCCAGTGTCTCTGATTGAACAATTCGAACCTGTCAAATTGGCGTGGCGTCTTACGCGAGAAGGGGCGGCACAGTCGCCTCGCAGAGACCCTTTCTTTTTCTTTTTCTTTTTTTTCCCGTCTGACTCCGCCGTTCGTGTACTCGCGCGAAAAAAGGATTCAACAGAAATGGATTGCAGGTGAGAAAGACCCGTGAGGTCCTCAAGACACGGCCGACAGACTCAGCCCAGACGCGCACGCAAACCTCTTCTCGACCACGTGATGCACTTTTTCTTTTCCGAATTTTGGACGAATGCGGTTTGTTGTCGCCTTCTTTTGTCCTGGTCGATTGGGTTGGTCCCACCAGACAACCATCTGCTGAGTACAATGTTGTCAAGTGGGAGAGATGGGCTGGTGAGACATGACTCAGAGGAGGAAATTGTGGACAACACGGCGTGTGATTTACTCGTGCTCGATCAGTGTTGGTGGAAATGAGTGTCGGTTTGGCGGTGATCTCTACGAGCAGCCCAGGCTGGTTGGCTTGCTCGCCTAAGCTCATCTCAGCTGGCTCGTTGCACTAGGCGATCTGACATCCGCGAGTATTCTTTTGGTCTGCATCGCTTGATAGACATGGCCAACCGGAGCACAGTCGTAGCATTCATCACTCGCGCACACAGCACTTGCAAAGCGAAGGAAATGTTGCATGGTTTTACGACAGGAACAAGCCGTCGATCTATACAGTACATGCCACGCTACATGGAAAGGTCAGAGCGAAGCAAAGAAAAAGATGATGGTCGGGAAAGGCCTTAGAAGTGGATGGCCTTGGAGTACGAGGCCATGGCAGCCTCCTTGAAGGCTTCCGAGAGCGTGGGGTGGGCGTGGCAGGTTCGGGCAATGTCCTCCGCCGAGGCCTGGTACTCGATGGCGAGCACCGCCGAGGCGATCATCTCACCGGCGTTGGGGCCGATGATGTGCACACCGAGCACCTTGTCGGTCTCCTTCTCGACGAGGAACTTGACGGTACCCTCGGCGTCGGCGTTGGTCTTGGCACGCGAGTTGGCAAGGAAGGGGAACTTGCCCACCTTGTACTCGACGCCCTCCTTCTTGAGCTCCTCCTCGTTCTTGCCCACCCATGCCACCTCGGGGTGCGTGTAGACGACGGCGGGGATGGCAGCGTAGTTGACGTGGCCGTGACCCGACTTGATGATCTCGACAGCGGCGATACCCTCCTCCTCGGCCTTGTGCGCCAGCATGGGGCCGAAAGTGGCGTCCCCGATGCACTTGATACCCTTGCAGGTGGTGTTGTACTGGTCGTCGACGATGATGCGTCCACGCTCGTCCTTCTCGATTCCTACCGCCTCGAGGTTGAGGCCGTTGGTGACGGGTCGTCGGCCGATGGCAACGAGGACGACATCGGCGTCGAGCTGCGTCTTGTCGCCGGTCTTGGCGTCCTCGACGTTGAGGTAGACCTTGCCGTCCTTCTTTTCGGCGTCGATGACCTTGGTGCCGAGGCGGAACTGGAGGCCCTGCTTCTCGAGCGTCTTCTTGAACGACTTGGCGATCTCGCCGTCAATGCCGGCACCGCCGACGGTGGAGAGGAACTCGACGACCTCGACCTTGGCACCGAGACGGCTCCAGACACTGCCCATCTCGAGCCCGATGACACCGGCGCCGATGACGATCATCTTCTCGGGCACCTTCTGGAGCTCGAGCGCACCGGTGGAGGAGACGATCTGCTTCTCGTCAATCTCGATGCCGGGGAAGGGGTCACGTCGGAACCGGTGGCGATGATGATGTTCTTGGCCTCGACCTCGGTCTCGCCGCCATCGTTGAGGGCGACCTTGACGGTGGTGGGGCTACTGAAGCTACCAGCACCCTTGAGGTAGTCGACCTTGTTCTTCTTGAAAAGGCCCTCGATACCCTTGGTGAGACCGGTGACGGCGCTGGACTTGGCCTTGAGCATGGTGTCGAGGTTGAGCGAGATGGAGCCGACGTCGATACCACGGTTCTTGAAGTCGTGCTGAGCCTGGTGGTAGAGGTGCGAGTTATTGAGCATGGCCTTAGAGGGGATGCAGCCGACGTTGAGGCAGGTGCCTCCGAGCGCGCCACGCTTCTCGACGCAGGCGGTCTTGAGACCAAGCTGAGCAGCCTTGATGGCGGCGACGTAGCCACCGGGACCGCCGCCAATGACGACGACATCATAAGGGTCAGCGCCGGTGGCGAGGCCACGGCTCTGGACACGGGGCAGCGCCGAAACGACGCGGGGGAGCGTCGAGGCCTGGAAAGCCCGGGCGGGGCAGCCGACGATCGTGACAAGAGACCAGAGATCATTGTGCTGAAAAGTAGGAGGATGGCGAGATCTCCGAGCGATGAGCGGGAGACAGGGCAATGGTGATGGTGGTGGTGATGGTGATTGATAGAATGCAACACAACGTCGGTCAATTTGCGAAGGTTTTGAGATCAGACAACTTATAACACGACTCTCGTCTCTCGGACAAAATCGCACGCAGAGAGGGTGGCACGGCCAACCAGGAAGCTGATGAAGCTCTCTGATTTTGAACTGAGCCCGATTTACAGGAAAGTGGCGCGCTCGAAGCTCTTTTCTTCAATTGTGACGGCAATAATCGATTTTCTTCGGATCGCGTCAGACAAGCCAGGAGGCCCTGCAACTCGAGCTGTCGAGTCGCCTCAGGGTGCAATCGAACAAATCAAAGCCAAAAATACACGCCCAACATTTCCCTTACGCTCAGACTCTGTGAGAAGAGGCAAGGCCGTTGTATCCGAATCCGACAGAGACAGAGACGATCAAGTCAATTGTTGCTACACCAATTCCTGTACAACATATTTGCGGATGTATTTCCGTAAAGCACGGAAAGATCCACTGCTGCTGCTGCTGCTGCTGCTGCTGTCGCTGCGCCGCCGACGCTGTCACCTGCCTCTCTTTACAGACATCCGACTCTTACACAGCCCTGTGTCTGATATGGTCTTCATCGGTCGATACTCGCCGACCCGTCTTGATCAGGTATCAAGGTTGCGCCGATACGCTACGCACCCTGTCCGTATAACTTAATCTAGAAGTCGCTCAAGAACGTCTCCTGAGTCACAGTTCTCCGCTGCATCTTCCCGCGATGATGAGATCAGGTCTTTCAACCAGGTTAAAGGAATCTGTAGATAAATCGTCTGACTGATCTTCGGCTATGTTGGACCTGACGATCGTCTCATCCTCCGACGCCGACGAAACTGTGCGTCGGTCCATGCCGACGTCTCCATGGAAGAAAGAGATGTAGTCCATGACTGTAGTGTCCTGCGACAGGACGTGGTTGCAATTCTCGAACGAGTTTCTTGCTTCCTCGTATAGATCGTCCAGGTCCACCAAGACGAACAGCGCTTGAACTTCGACCAGGTACTTGACTTGGTCGGGGGAATAACCAGTAGCGTTGAGGCAATCAAAAAAGCCTGGCAGATTCAGCGCCTTGACCGGTACAGGAAAGGCGCCTCGATGCTCGGTTCTAGGGCTTGAATCAAGCGCTCGCCTGTCCACTTTTCCCGTCGCATCCGCAATCAGGGGACTGAGCGGCGGCGGCGGCTATTACAGCGAAGCAGAGGGCGATGGTGGCCAAAGAACTCCGCATTTCCGAGCTTTGGGTATTGGATGAACGTACAGTACGCAAGTTCTGTTCAAGCGAACGTAGCTGCTTGCAATCCGATCCCTTTGCTGACGAGGTGTTGTGATGATGGCCGGTCGACACTGAACCGACCATCTTGATCGGGAAATTTGTTTCTGCCGATATGCTACGATCAGGATCCCTATTTTTGTTTCGCCTCATCCGATCGGCCTCTTGCAGCAGTCACACCCAGACCCTGCCGCCGCCGATAATGATGACTGAAATAGCGCCGCCACTCGGGCGATGCACGTCAACTTCTCCACATTGAGCTGCAGCACACCTCGGCACTTTTCAGTGACTGCACGGCACTGCATGCTGTACGGTGTTCAGCTGATGATGTGAAACGATTCCGAAGAGCTTTATCCGCTGCCCAACGCTTTCACCTTTCTTTCGTCCATCCATCCATCCATCCATCCATCCATCCATCTCTAGCTCCTTCCGTCTGATGTCGGCCATCCCGAAGACAGCGCGACGCCTTATAACACGGCGATCATCTCCATCCCACCGATATTCCGCGTTGGCATACAGTAGTAATGACCGGATCGACCGAGCCTTGATCCAGCAGGATCGCAACATTTTCTGATGGACGACCAACGGAGACTGTCAGCGCTGCTCGTTCCAGCTTCTTACATCTGCCATCCGGCCACACGTCCTCTTGCTACCCGTCACGCATCGACCCCAACGTTTCTGCCCCAGATTTCCATCCGAATGAGGTATCCGTCATGAATCGCGGCTGGCTGAACGATCGTCGGCCGGCGGCAACTTCTGCTCCTGCATTCAGTGCAATGGAGCAGCTTCCGCACGAGGTCCTCTTCGATATCTTTGCCTACTTGGACGTCGCTTCGTTAGCACACCTCGCCGCCACCAGCTCACGAATTCGCCGCGTTGCGCTGCAAGACATCCTTTGGAAGCCTTTCGTTTCGCATGCTGTCCACTCACTAAGCCCACCAGTGCATGGACCCCATATCCACCCGCTCGAGTCCACGCTTCCTTTGTGGCATCCCGACTTTGGCCTGCAAGCCAACGACACCCATCCACCCTCCTGGCCCACCCAAACGAGTACATCAGCCAAGAACCCGCGGCTGGTGCAGTCCACAACCAACCTGAAGCAGAGCTGCACCTCTTTCAGGGCGCCACATCCCTGTACCAAGTCTTTGTCTCCTTCGTACGGGCAGCAGAGCCGCTGCTAGGATGGTGGGCGTCAGATGTGCCATTCTACGGCATGGTCATACGCGTCGTACTCGACATGCATTTCAGCTACGAGATTGAGGCTGCCTCAGAATTTTCTTCTGCCGATTCATGTTCCAGCAGTCCAGCGCCTCGTCATGCTTCTACTAATGGTGCTAAGCGACACTCACCTGCTATCGTCTGCCAGCGCGTCTACCTCACTAACCGTCTTCAAGGCCTCGACAGTGACATGCACCGATGGTCTCAGGTCACCGGCTTTCCTATGCCTACCAACTCGACCGTCATCGGTCAAGGAACCATCCTTCGGCGCAGCTTGACTCAGATCCGCACCGACTTGTGCGAGCCTGGTATTCGAACCGAGAATCTCTGGCATTTCAGCTGGGACGACGTACAGCGTGGTGGCAACCTACCAAATGATATTGCCTCGCCTTCATCAGCATTAGCATTATCCTCACCGACCATTGCCAAGACCGAGAGGCAAGCGGAAGCAAAGAACGACGTCTTGGCACACATTTCGAACCAGTCTTGGCTGCGCAGCCTAGGCCCACAGGATGGATCAATGAGGTCCTTCAGACGAGTCCGTGGCGGCGTCCCCCACGTCGATGACGATGAAGAAGACGACTCGGATGGGCTTGAAGACGGGGCCGAGGAGATTGACCGAGCCTTGCGACAAGCAGTGGAAGCACCCGCCTTCTTCAACTTTGGCTTCGATCTCGAGGAAGACGGTCCAGTTCCGAATCGATTGCGTCAACTCTTGGTCGGACCACACACAAACGATCTCCAGCGTCCTATTTGGCCGGCACCTGATGCGATCCCAACGGAACCCAACGAGGCTGGAGAGGAGAGCAGGGTGCATGTGTCTTTGAATGCTTGGCAGCCATACATCGACGCGGAAGAGCGCAACGCTCCCTTTGCACAGCCGCCCTCCATTGTCATGCCCTCCCTCCCGCCATCTTCCCTCCGCCCGCCTTACTTCCTGCCATCCGTTCGCCGCCATGGAGCCGCCTTGGAAAGGTCCAGATCGGCATGTCGGACATTTGGGAGACCCTGTCGGCGGAACGCAGGTGGCTCATCGAAGGTGAAAAGCTGACCATCGAATCTCTCACGATGACCCCGCCACCGCCGTACCGTCCTTGGCCAATTTTAGCTCATACGCTCGAGAGTGGACCGCGCTTTTTTCCCATCTGCAACCCCAGTCGCACTTCGGCTCAGCTTAAGCCGTTGGTGCAACGACCACGGACGCCTCCCGAGACCACGACTTCGGGCTCGTTGCGTTTGTTTTCGTCCGAGTTGAACAGAGCATCCTCAGAATTGACGTCGACAGATCGAGTCGTTTATCAGCACATCGCGCCACCGCCACAGCATGATCCAGCACATGTCGATTTCGATTGGGACGCCGTAGAGGGACTGTACAGCATGACGTACGGTCCGCACGGTATCGAGCTCCTCTACATTCGCGCGCGAGAGCTCACCTCGCTCGATTTTGAGCCCGACGACCGGCTGCCCGCTTGGCCTGCGGAACCGCTTCTGTCGAGCGACAACATGTATGAGCAGACACGCATCAGCCGGCGCAGTGCAGCGCGTGTTGGAGCGCGTGTGCTGGAAGCGGTAAAAGTGCTCGGCGATCCGAACATCCCTCGAGGTCAAGTGACGTGGCGTGCCTTTATCGATGATCCGGGCAGAAGCGCGGTTGCGTGGCGTTCACCTCCGGAAGGGTTCCGCAGACATACGCCGTGGCCACTGCGTCCACCGCACGCTGTGAGCAGTCAGGACGAGAGATCGCCGGGACTGGTGCTACCGGCGCATGGCCGTGTAGCGGAAGAAGGATTTGTAGGGCCTGGATGGGCAACAGCGCTGGCATGCATCTCTTCCATCGACGAGATTCTGATCTGGTGGCAGCCCATGTACAAGATCTCGATCGCGAAAAAGCTGATCGGCGTGTGACGGCGGGTTGACCGTTTCGGCTGGATCTGCAGAAATTCACAATCACTCTTCGACTTGATGCCAAAAGGCAGCGAGTCCATAGTAGCTTCGCTTGTGAGAAGGATCAATGTTTGTGCGGGGTAATGTGAGCAACGTTTCGGCGAGGAGGTATCTGCACCCCGCATCCTTTCCGCCTGCGCAATAGGCTTGCCTGTCACGCATGCTGCAGATTTGTCTTGCAACAGAATCTCCAGCACCCACGTTTGTCTATTTGAGCAGGACAACCGAGCAGGATAGCGACAGGGATGATGCCGTTGGATCGATTCGAGGGAAGGATCCAAAGATGCCGGGCTTGGTGTTTCGGTCTTACGGCAGGCATCTTCGGCTCAGAAGGTCTTGACGGCCCTTGGCCAGCAGATCGAAGTTCAGGCTTCATCGGGAAACTCCATTTCGCTTTGCGATCGGGCACCTCACTGGAATCGGCCAAAACTTCGGACGGACAAGACGGCTTCGACGCTCGTTCCCACCGACAACGCCTCTCAAGACCTCTCCTCTTTGTCCTAACTTCATTGATCTAGACCACGTTGAACGGCACCACACCTCTCTTTGCAGACGTCTTGCACGTAGCTTCGATCAGATGGCAGGTCGGGGAACGCACATGATCATCTACCCCGCAGTGGGGTAGATACGAAGAGCGTCGGCAGCGCCTTCTCGCAAGATTTGCTCTTTTCGCATCCGAGACGTGTTGGCGAGCGAATCAGACAGCAAATGGAGGTCAGAGTTCATTCTTCCAGTGATCAGATCGGGTTGTTGAGGCATCGATTCAAGATCGATTCTGCCAGTGAAACCCCCAAGGCTAAGCAAAATGGGAGCGACCGGCACGACCTTTGACTTGGGGCTGTGCAATGAAAGTTGTGCATAGCCAAGACGAAGCTCTCCTTTGTTCTTTCCTTGTCGGACTCGTTACCGAAAATGCAGGCAACCGAGCAGCGATTCGCGCTGGTGTCAAATTTTCCCAATTCAGCTTCCGCTTGTCCAATTGGGAACGGCTTCCTCTTGGCACAGACATCCCCCTGACTGTCGGAGTAACGATGCCGCTCAATTTGCCGTGGAGCCCAGTCCTTTCTTGTTCACGCCAGCGCCATTTGCTTCCGTAGTTGATCGGATTCTGACCAACTTCACCTCGAATGAAGTTGGGTTCACCGTGGCGCTCTGAGAAGATCACAACGCAAGCATGCTGCGCTCTGCTCTCTTTGTTGTGGCGAAGTGGATAATGCGCACTCAGGAGTCACGCACTGCGAGGACAGCATCCAATGAGATACAACCACCACAAGCAACCGAACTTGGTGGCACTTTGCATGAACGAGAGACGGGGCCCGTCTCTGTCACCGACCAATCGTGACGACGAAATGGTTTTAATCGCTTGTTTGCAGCTTCGAATCGATTTTCGCGCTGCATTAGAGCGCCGGCTCACAGTGGCCAAGGCCGCTGAATTGTTTTCGTGCGTCGGAAGAACCGAGCTGGGGAGCAGGTCACGCTGCGTCCCATGAAATTCTTCGCTGCGCATTGCCGAGTCTCAAATTGTCGGAAATTTTCCCGACGAACTGCGTGTCAAAGGCGGTTGCAGTAAACTGAAGAAGAAGAGAAAAAAAAAAGAAAAAAAGAAAAAAAAAAAAAGGGAAAGGGAAAGGTGCTGTGTGTCATTCTCCGGAAAAGGCCACCGACGGTCTTCGGAGAGAGGCTCACCCAGTCTGCCTTCTTTCTACTGTATGATTCAGAACTGATGCGCAGAGAGGATTTAGGTCGGTGTAGCGCAGCAGCGGAGACGGCCTTGACCTCAGAAGGATAAGCTCAAGGTCAAGGTCGAGGACAAGCTTGCAAGCGTGGGGCTCAAGGTGGGCTCAGAAGGTTGGAACTAGGGGTCATGTGAGTCCACGCAAGTTCAAAGACTGGATGAGCGAATCAGGATGAGGACCCATCGTCCATAAGGGTTTTGCGAAGCCCTCTGTCCTAGCACGACCTCCCTCCTTCACGACGGAGGCCAAGTGGGAGAAACCCTTCTGCCACACAACACTCTAAGACAAGCCCAGTTGTCTTTTTGTTCTGGATGGAGGACTCGGTGTCCTGTGATGATAAGATGAAAAAGCGTAAGGACGAGTGTACCTCGACTGTCGTTTGTCTAGAGCTCTGTTCCGTTTCGTGTCTATGTCCGTGGTGGAGTCACGAGGGTGGCCAAAGCCTATCATCCTGCTACTGCTTCTTCTTCTTCGTCCGTGCTCTCTTAGACCAGGCATTGCAACTTCTTCCGCTTTGGTGTTTCGTCCTTACTCTCCACGAACTACTCCTCACGTTTCTCTGCTCCGCTTTCTTTCCCTCTTTACCATCACATCCCGACATTGCCCCTCCCACCGCAACCTACGAGGCAACCTCCCATCTTCCCTTCATTTGCCCCAATTACGGCAGACGCAGCTCAAAGCTACTTCCGCGCGGTTTCCATCAAGCTTGGCAACACCACCCTGTCGGATCTTCCGCAGATCACTTTTAGAGTTTGAGCACGCCATAAGGTGCGGCAACCCTGAAGCTTGAGCAATTTCTCCCGCAGACGCTTCATCTGCTGATTCCGCACTTCAATCTCGAATATCACAGCCAAGCGTTCCAGTCAGCTCCATCAAGATGGCCGCCACATCCAGCCAAGAGACACCTGCTCGTCAGAGCAGCGATAGCATTACTACCTCCAACGCTGCCTCACCACCTCACAACGACCCATCGTCTCGAAGAAGCGACTCGCCATCACCAGAGAGGAAAGCAGAAACATCCCGTCCAGTCGGTAGCTCCTTCCTCTTCCCCTCAAGCGAGCGGGCCAAGTCGTGGCAAGAGGTTTATCTCTTCGAGCTGCTGGGAGAGCGAGGCGCTCAGATGCACGAAACCACCGAGAAAGGTCAGAACGTTCAGGTCAGCGACATTGAGGAGGTCACAAAGGTCCAAGAGCAGCAGCAACGTGCTCACGACAACGCCGCCATCCCCAAGACGCTTGGATGGAAGGGAGCCTTCTTCAACCAAGTCGCCTACGCCATCGCCCTCGGAATCCTCAGTATCCCCAAGGTAGCTGTTTCGCTCGGCGCCGTGCCTTTCGTGCTCCTGACATTCATGTTCGCCTACATCTGTTTCTATACCGGCGACCAGTACTGGAAGCTCAAGATGCGCTTCCCAGGCATTCACAATCTCCAAGACGCTGGCTTCCTCATGTTCGGACCTTGGGGTGCACGGTTCCTTGGAGCTTCCCAGCTGGTCTTTTCCATCTTTCTACAAGGCAATCATGTCCTGCTTGGCGGACAGGCGTTCTACGTTCTGGGCTGGCATTCGTGTGCCATTGTACTCGCCTTCGTCTTTGCGGTCATCTCTTTCTTCTTCACGCTTCCGCGTTCATACAAGCTTTTCTCGGTCGCCGCCTTTGTGTCGTTCACCTCGATCGTGGTCGTCGTATTCTTTGCCATGATCGCTAGCGGTGTCACCGGTCCGCAAAACGCCCCAGCAAACGCACCTCGGCTCAAGGTGGTCGCTTTCGGTCCAGCTCCTGGTGTCAAAGTCGATTTCCTCACCGGCTTCCTCTACGTTCTCAACCTCTTTGTCAGCTTCGGTGCCATCCCAAGCTACTTGCCAATCATCTCGGAGATGCGCAAGCCCACCGACTTCCGCAAGAGTCTTTTCGTGCTCGTCGCCGTTCAGCTGGTGCTCTACCTTATTGTGGGAGGAGTCATCTACAACAACCTCGGCCAGTACACGACTTCGCCCTCTCTCAACAGTCTGTCCACCATGATGAGCAAGATTGCCTACGGTTTGGCACTCCCTACGATTCTCATCGCCGGTTGTGAAAGTGGACAGGTGGCCAACAAGCATCTGTACATCATTGTTTTCCGCTCGCGACCCCAGCATATCCACAATTCCACCAGGCTCGGCTGGATCGTCTGGACGCTCATCAATGCTCTCACTTGGGTGCTCGCTTTCATCCTTGCAGAGCTTATTCCTTTCTTTTCCAGTTTCTTGGGCCTCGAGGCTGCTCTGTTCTGGTCGATGTTCACGGGACTTAGTGCTGTGATGTGGTTGTACCTCAACCAGGGCAGGTGGATGGAGTCGTGGCGCAAAATGGTCGGTCTTTCGATTGCGCTACTTATCATCGCTATCTCGGCCGTCATCTGTGTAGCGGGTGTGTGGGCCAGTGCCATCTCTATCCGTGACTCGTACAACTCGGCATCGGTAGGCAGCCCCTTCTCGTGCAACTCTGCGTCGTAGATGGACTTTTCTTTTGTTGGAGCTTGTCAAAAGAGGTCGCGTTTTCACTCACTGGAAGTTTTGCCTCAATTGGTTTCCTTGGCGGACCTTTCAGCTGAGACTGCTTCTCTCATCACTTGTAACAATAGGATCTTTGCATTGAAAGAAAGAAAGCTCTTATGGTCATTCAAAGAAATCGAATGGAGACAGCCTGGTTTGATGAGAGGCATACGGGTAAGTAGGCTGCGCCAGGGGACATGTCAAACAGAAATTCAGATGGAATCCAGACGCGTCAAAGCTGTGCAGCTGCACGCGTCAACGGTCGCTTCTGCGCCTTGAGTGTCACTTTGTGATTTTTTGTTCCGCTCAACCTTCTCACACTGTACAGTATAACAAGCCTTACATCACCAACCAATATCTTAACTGCAACCGCAACTTAGTATTTCATCCCGCACCACCACGGCCCCACAGACTTTGCTCTTCAAATCATGTCGCGCTTCTGATTTCAGTCAACTCGACAAACACGGTCGTGGCTTCATGGAGGTGAAGCCGACAATCCCACTGCGCCATCCACTTGCGCACCATAGCGGATCACAATGTCGAACCTTGCCTCAAGTTCGCGAAGGACACGCGCTTCAATCGCCGCACCTGCCTTCGCGACCCCATCCGCTTCTGCGTCCCGCACCCGCAATCGTGACTCGCCAAGGCGACGATCTACCGCAACTCTCTCGCGACCACGCCGTGGTTTGCTTCAATCCGACTCTTCCGACCTCGACAACCAAGATAGATCCAGCACACGTCGTTCCTCCCGACCACAACACCAGCTCGATGAGGAAGCAGACGATGCCATTAGTGAAGAGGATGTAGACCAAGAAGCTCTGGATGAGCTGCTGGTCCTGGAGCAAGTCACACCTCGTCCCAATCGTCGCATCCGCATCGATCCCGTCGATCTCGATACCACGCAGACCGCTCTAGACCGCTTCCGCCTGCGGGAGCAAAGGGGAGACAGGATGGCCAGAGCATCCATAGCAGGACCGACAGTAGCAACCACCCGACCAAGCACATCAACCCGCTCGCAAGCGTCGACGCGGTCTAGGTCTAGACAGAGTGCCCCCTTAACTCGCACCTCTGACCTGCAGACATCGGGCTCACGAAGCATGCACACAACGCGGAGCGAGATCTCTGCCGCACCAACCATCTCGCGTCGCAGCTTGCGCTCCAACGTCAGTGCAGTCGGCTTTGCCGAGGCGTCCGAGGACGAGTCGAGGACAAACACGACCATGACACGGCCAGGACAGCGGCTCCGTCCGTCGCTCGCGCATCCTGACGGACGACTCGACGTACCTACCATCGAAGAGCGATGCGCTGCACTCGTCATCAACGCAAAAGGTGTCCTCCACTTCTATCTGAATCTCTATGACGAAGGCTGGCAGCCAGGGTCGTTTGAAGATATGCTTCGCAACTGGTCGCCTTTCGAATCGTACAAAACCAATCAGCTGCTCGCCGAAGCTCAGTATATGCATCACTTTATTGATATCGAGGAAGTTACGCGCTCATTGCGCGCTTCGGGTCAACCCCGTCCTGATGGATTCGACGAGGCCATGAGGATGGCCAACTGCGCCACCTTTGTTCATTACATCCACCAGCTTCCCACCGATCCCGCACAGTACGGGCGAAGCAATGGCCACTCGATCACAGGTGCGGACGTGGTCCGCGCACCGTTGCGAAACATCAGTGAACTCAGCGATGCACGTCGCATCTTCCTGCGGTGGATCCTGCCTTTCGATTGGGAGCTCACCGACGAGGTGCTCAACATGCTCCTTGACATGAGCATTCAGATTTTCATTCATCGTCTCGAGCGGATCGTCGAAGCGGTCCGCGCAGGCGAAATGGCCGAAGACGTTGGTCGCTCCACCGTCTCGGATCATCTCATCGACCTGACGAGTGGCGACGTGGTCCGTCATTCGCTGCAACGCGTCAAGAAGCAGCGTGGAATGTCTCGAGCCGAGATCGAGCGCATGGTACAGCGTTACGAGACGTTTGCCAACGTGCGACAGATCGATCTCCAGTCCATGTTCTACGACTACGATGCAATGCGCGAGAGCTTCTCGTTCCAGAGCATGTCGGCCGACCTCACCGGCTACGTGCGCGATGTGGTGCGAGAGGTCGATGCCGGCATGCATTCGACCACGCTTCCGCTCATCATGGACCGACTTGCACGCGAATCGAGTGTCTTTAGCGCTTCGGATGTTCCTGATGTGCCCCCTGGCTCGAGCTCGGTCATTGATGGCAGAAATGATGATTCGTCCAGCGTGATCGCGCCACCGAGTCAATCGACTCCGAAAGCAGCGATGCGGGTCACGCGGCCATCTCAGCCATTTGCCTCTCAGTATGCCAATTGGCTCGACGAGATGCTCGACGAGGATGAAGCGCAGGGAGAACCTCAACCATCAAGACTTGCAGGGACATCTCGCGAACAATTCTCTGACGTCGATCTCACAGAGACACAGAGACTCCGCGAACTCGATGCTATGCTGATGGAGACGGCAACTGATCAAAGTGTTGATCTCAATATCGCCTCTAGCCCCCCACGCGCATACAGACTTGGCTCACGTCTCTCTGCAGCGCTGAACAGCTCGGGGCGCACCTCGACACGAAATCCGCCCCAGCAATCCGACCTTGGTGAGCCATCCGAAACAAGCGATGCCATAGGGATTGCTGAACCACAAGGAAACCGCGATGGGCCGTTTGACTCGCCCGCCAAGGAAAAGGCAAGCAGGCTTGGCTTTGATAGTCAGAATCGCCTGGTACGACGTACTTCTGATAGCAACCGCAAGAACCAAAGGCTTCTGGATGGTTCGGCTGCAGCAGTGCGAGAATCTCGGTTTGACTCGCAGGGAGAGGAGGAGGAAGATGTCTTTCTTGATAACGCTGTTCGCAGCGGGAAGCGTCCTAGGAGGAAAGGGAAAGGGAAAGCAAAAGCAGTGGACCCTCCAGCTGACCTTGAAGCGGCAGCGCAAGCAACACCAAGACCAAGGCGCAATCTGCGATCCAATGCGGTACAACGACGTCCGAGTCCACCGGAGGAACCAGCGGAGGATAGCGACGCCGATCCGAGTGACGTGAGCGAACGTCAGACCGCTAGAAGGAAAGGCTCTCGCAGTGCGGCTAGACAGTTGCAACTCAAACAGGAGTCTGTCAGTCCTGCCAAGCGCCAAGCTCAGCAGATTGCAGACCAGGTGGCGGCAACAGAAGAGCAGACCAGAGTGACCCGCTCGCAGTCTGCAAGAAATGCCACTGTCGATGGTGGAGCTACTGGTCTCGGGCGAGGTGTCCCTGAAGGCGGAGATGCCCGGTCGCAGGCCCGCATTCTGTCCACCGCTTCTGGCCGGCTGCATGAAGATCGTGAAAGCAGCGACGACGATCGTAACGAAGTGGACAGCCGACCTGCTGGGGACAGGGTCGAAGGCGTCCAAGCAGAGCTCGGTGCGACAAGGGCCACGCCAAACGAAAATTTCATCGGCGACGATGACCAAGCCGTGCTCGACCGCCGAGCGGCTTTGGACGCTGCCCTTGCTGCAAAGAAGCCTCGACCGGGGACATTGCACTTCTACCGTCCCGAAGCGGACGACGATGCGGTGCCGCTTGGCAGGTTCGAGGAACCTTCGGACGGAGAAAACGTCGATGCGATCGCTATGCGCAACGGCGATGCTGTCGCAGAGATCCTTCGCTCGAGCAACGCTGCTCCTTCGCGACGCATTGGACCTTACCGTCCAGAAAACGGACGTAGACGTGCACAACGCGAAGAAGCCGACCCGACCGTAGACCGCTACACATCAGAAGTTGACGAGCTCGAAGACGAAGCCGCCGCCGACGAGCCGGGCAGCACCCATCGTCGACGCCGCACCAACACGCACGCCGAGCCATCCGGACAATCCGTCCGCGTCGAACCCTACAAACGCTCCAACCTCTACATCACCGGCCACAACATGACGGGTCGCACGCGCTGGACGCAACCGGAAACAGACTGCCTGCTCGACTCGCTTCACGAGCTAGCCCGTTACAAGAAAATCGCACCCAAATTCAAAGTCTACACCGAGATCCTCCGGCGACACGGTGTCCATGGTACGCAATCGCGCGTGTTGGCTCGGTGGAACAACGTCCAGTTGAAGGACAAGTCGAGGAACGAGCTGATAAGGATGAAGAGGGAGGGGGTGAGGATTCCGTATTGGAAGCGATTGTTGCATCCGAATATTTGGAAGCCGCCTCCGGTGGTGATGGGGAGGGAGAGGGGGAGGGAGGAGACGGAGGACGTACCGGAGACGGGGTCTGTGGATGTGGCGCGGGTGGGGGAGGGGGAGGAGGAGGAGGAGGATCCGATTCGTGATGTCGAGGAGGTGCAGGAGGTGCAGGAGGTGGTGGAAGGTGAAGAGGCGGTTGCTCAGGAGGATGCGGACGGGGTGCAGGTTGTGACTGGGGCAGAAGGCGAGGAGGGTGAGGAAGATCAGCAGTTGTCGAATCCTCTTCGTAATGATCCTTAGAGGTCTCCGACTTACCCTCAACATTTTTCGTCGATACGACGCAATATGTCACTGTCGGTCAATCGTAAGTCATGGCTTTTCCCAGTTTCTTTGTGTGTGGGAAAGTGTTCAAGCGGCAAATCTTTTTGGTAGAATACAGGAGATGAGAGGGAATGGACAAAAAAAGAGAGAGGTGTGTTTCAAAAGTCGAAGAGTCTACATTGGCGAAAGCAATTTGTAGCATCCGGTTCAAGCTATTGACGAGCGCGACGTTGACGAGCCTTCAACACGCGCTCACGATTCCTCTGCGCCGCCGCATCCGAATCCGCCTCGCCGCCACTCGCCGAGCTAGCCTCATAAGCAGCCTTGTCATCCAAGATCTCCTTCAACGCATCCGACCTGACCGCCGCCGCACCTCCACTGCTGGTCGTGCTGCTAGCGACAGGCTTAACAGCCTTTGCCGTCGACGATGAATCGGAGAGTTGATCGCGCGCAGCCTTGATCTTGTCCATAAACGTCTTTGCCTCCTCCTGGTATGGGTTCTTCGGGTGGTTGATGCGCTTAGGGAATCGAGCCCATCGACGAACGATAGGTACTTGGAGGATGGCAAGTTGGAACAAGGAGTAGAGGTTGGTGGTTGCCCAGTAGACAAGGACGCCGGAGGGGAAGGTGGTGGAGATCCAGGCGAGGATAGGCATGAAACCTCGGAAGATATACTTCATCATCTGGCTCTGTGCGGGGTTGGATTGGTTGTTGGTTCCCACTTTGAAGCCGAGTTCGGCCACGGCGAAGGTGGCGAGCGTGGAGACGGCAGGGAGGATCCATGTCGGGTCGGGGACGGTCAGGTCGGGTGTCCAGAAGGGACCGCCGTGAGCAAAGCTGGTAGCGCCCGATTTGGCGATGCGCTCCAAGGCGAGGAAGTAGCTGAACATGAGCGGGAACTGGATCACAATGGGCACAATAGACTTGATCGGGTTGGCTTTGTTGTCGCGAAGCAGCTTCTGAGTCGCCATCACCGCCTTCTGCATCTGCATCTGATCACCTGCGGCCTTGTAGTGCTTGATGTCGTCCATGTTTCGCTTCATCTGGGGCTGAATGTTTCCGAGACGGATGGCATTCTTCTGACCTGAGATGCTGATGGGCGCGATGAGCAGACGAAGCGCAACGGTGGTGACAGCGATGGTGCCCCACCAGGGAAGACCGGTGGTGTTGCCGACGAACTCGAGCAGGTTGGTGATCCAGCCGGGTGGAGAGACCCAGTGGTTGAGACCGAGCTCGGCGAGCTCTCCCGCCTTGACACCCATGGCGCCGGAAAAGGCTTCAGTGACGGTAGAAGCAGCAGCGTGGTCGACATTGCTGAACTGCTCGGTCAGAGTTGTGGTGGCTTCGGATGCTTTTGCTTGCAGAGTGTGTACGGCATCCGAGGCGGCGTGTTCTGCGGAATGCAAGCCGTCAGAGACGGTCGAGCCGGCATCGTGCAGTGCGGTTTCCGCAGACTGCTGGAACTCGCTGGCAGCCTTGGCAGCCTCTTGCTCTTTCGTGTGCAGTTCGGAAGCGAAAGGCGATGCATCAGTGGACTCGGAGGTGGACGACTTTTTGCTGGACGATCCCCAGAGCGAGAGACTTCGGTGTGCGATTGTGGACGAGAACGGCTTGCCAGCCAGCAGAGTTGACTGAGCAGGGAAAGCGATCCTGGCTCGAGGGAAAGTGGCCGAGTCGTAGTTCAGCGTCGTCCTCAAGCTCGCTGTCCTCGGAGTTGCCGAAGCAGCAACGGAGAAGCTTCTCGAGGTTGACGCAGTGCGGTTCGAGCAACGGGCTGCCGAGGCGAGCAGCGGTGTGCTGCGTAGACGAGCTCGCTGAGCGAGCGAAGCAGCACCAGCAACCATCTCGGCTAAGAAACGTGACGGCACAGAGGGATGTGTAGTCTGTGTGACGGTCACAGAGAGAGAGAGAGGCAGGTCGGATCAAGCGAAGCTTGTCGGTAAACGAGCAAGAAGAGGTCTCGACAAAAAAGCAGAAGAATGCATGGGGCTTATGTAATCCGTGTTCGAATCTAACAAATTTTAATTTTTGGTTGCCGCTCTATGACGCATGCACGGACTAAGCTGAAGCTGTGACATTTCTCTGAAACACGCAATGCCAGGAGGCTCTTGGATCGACGCGGCTGAGCCGGTGTGCGTGTGTGTGCGCAAAGAGCGTCGTCGGGAGACCCGCAGCTTTCAAGACATGATACACTCTCGCCGCCGGATCATCGTCTCGATTCTCTCCATCCTCACTTACCTCTAGTCTACACATCGTCCTTGCTACCATACCCGTCGCGCATTCATCACCATCGTCTCGGCACTCACCGTATACCCCCACGCGCTTTCCGGCGCGTCTTGGATCTTGGCAAAGCCGAACGTCCACCTTCCACACTAATTCGGCCCAAGCCACCTCAATCAACAACCAAACACAAGCAACAGCCCCCTCTGCTTGCGTCGATTCCCTCGAACACAATATAATATCGGAGGAGATCTTATCTCGCATACGGTCGTCGTTCCGAGCATGAACTCGTGCATTTGAGATACAATCTCTCCAACGCTGCGGAACACCTTTGGGCCGGCTACTTACGATAGACGCCGGTCTCCGCCCACAGACACACTCTCCCTCGTCCGTCGTCTGTCCAGCGTCGCCCTTTCAAGAACATGACTACTCGCAGCACCAAGAGCAACAGAAGCGGCTACGCCCGCGAGGTCATGACCGATGGAGATGTCTACGTCTTTCTCCTCCAGGTCGCCTACCATGCTCACCTCTCACAAGCACGCAGAGAAGCGAAAACGAAAGCGAAAGCGAAAGCGAGGGAGAGCCTGGCTGCCAACCCGACAGGCTCGCTATCAGCTGCAACCGGTGCATCAGCAGCAAAGAAAGCTTCCGACTCGGCGTCCAAGGGTGACAGTTGGATGGGGTTCGCCGGCCTTGCAGATATGGTCCGTGACGTCGGCGGCTCGTCCAAGTCCGCTCGCTTTCCCGAAAAGCTCATAAAGCGTCTCAACGACCGACTCGAGCTCATCGCTATGGGACGCGACACCAACTATAAAGACCAAAGCTTGCGACAAACCATAGGCATCTTTTACGGCACCTTCAAAGAGGCTTCCTTCCAAAAGCAGATGAAGGAGAATCGCAAGATTGAAGAGCTCATCCTCATCTTTGTCACCACCGCACAAGGCAGCTTGAAGAAACGCTCCACAGGCGATGAGTGGAAGCAGGATCTCAACAACCAGGTTGGCCACTTTGTCAACATCATCCGCGAGTGTCTCAAGACCGTCAGTGGTGTACCGAGGGAGCTTACAGAGCGTCTCGAAGGTTACTCGGCAAAGCTCGCACCCACCGCCGCTTCGGCCTCCGCGTCTTCGTCGTCCTCTGCAGCCGTCTCGTCAGGCTCGAATGGATACGCCGCTGCAAAGGACTACAAGAGCCCTGCATCTGCCAGCGCCAGTCGTCGCACCAGCTCTGCTAGCACTCTCCCGACGCTCTCCGTGAACCCGCTTGCAGAGTCCAGCATGGTTCGCACTGTTGGCGCCCTCTTCTCTGTCGATCTCAGCCAACTTAGCCAGGACGTCGAGTTTGTGAAAAAGACATGCACAGAGCAGGCCGCCATGACAGATCTCAAACGCTGCGTCAAGAACGTCAATCTCCAACAGCCCTGGCCAGGGCGCAAGGAGGATTTTGCATCCGAAGAAGCTTATCAGCACTGGAGATCACAAGAGCTTTCGTCCCTCTCGCAGATCATGATGGAAATGTGCCAGAACAACCCGGAGCTTCTCAAGAGCACTTCCAACGATGTGCCAGGCCTCTCTCCCACACGCCCATCCGCTGCCAGGCCCGATTCATACAGCGGTAGCAATGCAGCAAGCAGTACACCTTCTACCGAGAATGCGTCGGAAACAGCGACACCAGACGCAGAGTTTGCCGGCCTTTCCATCGACTCGGCGGATGACGACGCCTTTGCATCTTTCGTCTACATCCCTCCCGACCCTCGCGCATACTATCACAGAGCGCTCGAGATCTGCATCGACTACGATCTCGAAATGATCAAGCATCAGCCAGAAGAGGAAGAGGTGTCGCTCAGCATCCTCTCCAAAAGCCACGTCGAGTTGCTCGCAGAGTGCGCTCAACGTTGGCGTCTCGCAGCACCCTTCCTCGGCGTATCAAACTTGGACGTCATCAAGACCAAGTACGACAATGGCGAGGTGCCGCTCGATTGCGTCTCTGAATCGCTCGGCTCGGTCACGCGCATCCTATCAGAGATCGACTTTGCGTATTGGATGCAGTCGGAACAGGCGAAGCTCGTCAAGCTCTATACATCCCTGTTCGAGTCGTTCCTCCGCTATCTCTACGAGACTTTCCAGGATATCCACAATGTCGAGACAGAAGAGGTCCAGCCCTATCTGGTCATGATTCAGGATCTTCACGCGACAGGCTTTGTTCGGAAGGACAAACGTCTCGAAGGCGAGACCGTCGCTCTCGAGTCGCATGTCGAGGAGCTCAAAGACGCGGTCCGCATTATGGCCATCCATGAGTACACGGCCAAGACCACCGAGCTCTTCTCGCAGGTTGTGGTCAACGAGGTGGTGCCGCTCGTACAATTGCTCGACTGGCTCGAGAAAGGCGCCAAGCGGCTCGACAAGAGATATCCGGAGCCTCTGTTGGGCGCGGTGGATCCCGTCTCGCTGCTTCTTGAAAAGCAGGTGCCGCTTTTTCTGGACGACCTCGACTCGATGAAGCAGCAAGTCGTGGACCATGCTACCCGCGAGCACGAGCCGCTCGCATTCGACGACATCTTTACCCTCTACAACCGTGTCAAGGCGCTGCTGCGCATGTACAAAGCCTTTTGTCCGGACGCTGACGTTACCTTCAGCCTCACCGACTGGTTCCAGCCTCACATCCGCCATTGGCTCATCAACTCGGAAAAGAAGACCGCCGAATGGGTGCACAATGCGATTGCCAATGATGCTTTCACGCCCATCGAAAGCGAGGGCGCCGTACACAGCAGCAGCATCGACGACTTGTTTGGTGCGCTGCAACAGCCTGTCGACTTTATCCTTGGTCTCAAGTGGCCCGATGCGTATCAGAATGCACGCTTCCTGACCACTTTGTCCAAGATTGTCAGCCGAGCGGTCGAGCAGTACTGTAGCCGCGTGGAAGAGATGTTTATGGAGGAAATGTATCCGCGCACGGCAGAGGATCAGGATATGGCACAGAAGCAATCCGCCTGGATGGTCAAAGCCAAGCAGACGCTTTCCGGAGAGAAGAGAGTCGAGCCTTTCCATTTCCAAGCCACCTCGTGCGTGCGTCTCAACAACATCGAGGCGGCCCGAGTGCTGCTCGACAAGCTTTACCAGAAGATCGATGCGGACAAGCAAGCAGAGATCGTCAAGAGACATGCGCCTGAAGTGCCGTCCAGGCGTAGCAACAATCGATTTGTGTTTTCTATCAAGATCGTGCTCGGCGAGAACCTGCAGCCGATCCGGGATACGGGCGCCAATGCTCGCATCGACTCGTTCGTGACGCTCAGCGACGAGTGGGGCCAGAAGATCGCCAAGACGCGCACGATTTACGAGACGTCCGAGCCACGCTGGGACGAGGTGTTTGATGTGCACGTCGAACAGCCCATGTGGCTGGCTGCGACCGTGTGGGACCGCAAGCTGGTGGGAGATCACAATCTGTGCGGAAGGGCGTATATGCGTCTCGATCCGCGGTACTTTGGCGACTTCCTTTCGCATGAAATGTGGATGGATTTGGATACACAGGGCCGGCTCCTGATGCGTGTCAGTATGGAGGGCGAACGCGATGATATCCTGTACCATTTCGGTCGAGGCTTCCGTTCGCTCAAACGAGCCGAGAGCGACATGGTGCGGATCATTGTCGACAAGATGTCGGTGTTTATCCGACAGTGTCTCTCGCGCTCGCTGCTCAAGACGCTGGTCAAGACGAGCGGTATCAATCTCGACAAGGCTATCGGCAATGTCAAGGCTCTCTACGCCTCGGCTCTGGCGAGTACCAATGTCAACGCGTCGATGATCCCACCAGTGGAACCGGAAGTCAAGCCCAAGAACCGACCGGCGCAGCTGACCGACCACGAGATCGAAGCGGCCATCATCCCGCTGCTCGACTACCTGGACGAGTGTCTTGCTACGCTCAAAGGCAGTCTGTCCGAAAACGAGGCGCTGCTAGTGCTGACGAAAGTGTGGAAGGAGGTGCTCAACATTATCGAGTCCATCCTCGTACCACCTCTATCGGATTCGCCGTCGAACATGAACCAACTCTCAGACAAAGAAGTCGACATCGTCTTTAAGTGGCTCGGATTCCTCAAGAACTACTTTAACGCCTACGATGCCGAAACAGGCGTCACGCACGGTGTACCGCTCGACGTGCTGCAAGGCGCCAAGTATCGCGAAATCCTCTCGTACCTGCTACTGCACGATCAGTCGACGGACGAGCTGATGATGGAGTGCGTACGCGGGATGCAGGCCAAGATGCGCCGTGCGGGAACACAACGTCGGGCGAAGGACAAGTCGGTGCTCAACCAGCGGTCGTTGGGGACGATCAAGAAGCGCAAGCAGGAGAAGCGGGAGGATGATTCGGAGGCGGCGGCGAACGGGTCGTTGGATATGGCGATGAAGCTGTTGCGCATGCGACCGGGGACGGGGGATTTCTTGCAGCAGCAGATGGCGACGATGCACACGCTGCAGTTGGCAGCGGTGGGGGGTAGTCCGGCGAGAAGCTTTGCACCTGGTACGCCGGGCAGTGCCGGTATGAGGAAGAGGGAAAGTGGGTTATCGCCCATGCCTCAGGCCGGGTTGGCTGGTCCAGCAAAGATCGCGCCCAGATCGCAGGGTTATCAGCTGCGGGACGATCCCATACCAGAAAGCTCGATCCCGCCAGTCGGACCTAGATCGCCAGCAGCAGCCGAAGGGCAGAGACACTCGTTCTACGGCAATGTGCCCGCTCATCAACCGGATACACCGGCACGACGAAGCTCGAGGCAGTTGGCGGGTAAAAGTCCGTACACGGATTTGAAGAGTGCTAGATCGCCTGGAGGACAGGATTCGGTGTACAATCGCATTTCGAGGCAGTTGTAGAGTCGGCAATGACAATCTTGACAAACAGGATCTTTTTGTGAGTAGATTGACTGTGAGCTGTGTTATGAGAGAGAGAGAGCGATAGAAGTGTGAAGATGAAGAGGAGCGAAATTGGGGCCAGATTTCGGAAATCGGCTATTTTTTAACCCGCCTCCACACAGCGAGCTTCTTTTTCTTTTTTTTTTTGGCACCAAGACCCTCTCCTCCTTTCATCTTCCCTCCCCCACCTCATCCCGCATCAACACACCAACACCTCTCACCTCCCCTCCTCCTCCTTTCACCGACAAACAACCACAAAAAATGCCCAAAAACCAACCACCGTTCAATGCGACTTCGTCGTCGTCCTCAAATCCGGCGATCAACATTCGGAAAAAGGAGGAGGAGGAGAAGAAGCGAAAACAAACATCTGTGACGGCGACATCGTCGGTAACGAGGAAAGCGGGTAAGGATGGGACGAGGGGGCAGCTGGAAGATATTTTGGCGACGCTTGAGGGTGGGGTGAGCGGGATGGAGAAGGGGAAAGAGAGGGAGAGAAAGAAGGTGAAGAGGGATGTTGTGGTGGGGGTGAGTGGGGAGGGTAAGGGGAGTGTTTCTGCGTTGGATTTGTTGATGGGTATGAGTAGCAGTGGTGGAGCGAGGGAGGACGTAGAGGGGAAGGGTAAGGGCTCGGCTGGGGAGAAAGGCGAGGTGACGGGGAAGAAGGGTCAGGGCACAGTTGGTGCGAAGGCTGTCGAATCAGGAGGAGAGGAGAAGCTCAAACCTAAAGTCATCGATTCGGATCGAAAACTTCAGCTTGGAGGTAAAGCTGTAGACGCCAGCGGTACGGTCAACACCAACTCCCGACAACCAAAATACCAACGCCCGGAGAGACACACCCTCAACACACTTTCAACCACCCTAAAACCTCACACCTCTCCAACCACCACCACCACCGCTCAACCTCACGCATCCACTCCACCCTCCGCCTCCACCTCACCACCCCTCCCACCCATCCACCCCCCTCCCTCACCTCTTAAAAACACTCAAACACCACCTCCGCCACCTCACCCTTCACCTCACCCGACTCGAAACCTCACTGCATCTGATCTCCCAACTATGGTACAAAAACGCGTCACAATTCAAAAATGCCCTTTGGTGGTCGCAGTTTAACTCTGTGCGGCGTAGTTTGGGTCGACTTTTGCGGTCGACCCGTGCCAAAGGAGCGGAGGAGGAGCAGGGTGTGGGATGGAGGGTGGTGGTTTCGCTGACCAAGGTGTATGCTGGGTTGGGTGGGGGTTACGACGCTTTCGACTCGGTTTGCGCTGCGGTGGAAGGGGGTATCCGGCGGTGCCGAAGTTTGATCGCAAACCGTCAACACACACGATGGAGAGTTTTTTGGCGAAGGAGGAGGGGAGGAGGTTGGTGAGGGATACGTTGGGTTGGTGGAGGAGGTGAGGGGGAGGGTGGAGGTGGTGAGGGGAGGGTGGAAGGGGTGGGGAGGGGGTTGGTGGTGCATTTGAATACTCCGCCTGCGCCGACTTTTGCGGTGGTGGTGATGGGGGTGCTGGCGGTGGTGGCTGGGGTGTATGGTGAGGTGGTAGGGGTGGGTGAGGGAGATGGGAGGGAGAGGAGAGGGGGGAAAGGGGATGTTGGAGACGTTGGATAAGATTGAGGGTTTGGTTAGGGATGTGATGTGAGCGTGAAGATTGATTGGCTTTCGCTGTCTTATTCGCTGCGATACTCGTCACACAAACATATCGCACACACGACTCTCATCATCGACCACGACGACAAAACTGGAACAAGTTGTTCAATTCCACCCCATTCCGCCATGACAAAAGAACACCTTCAACCCTAACCTCCGTCTCTATCCACCATCCCCGACAGTCGACAATCTGGCATCCACCAACTGCACAGCAGCCCCATACTCGCTACGCAGCGAACCCATCACCGACGTACCGGCCAACGCAACCTCCACGTCCGACAGCGTCGTCTTGCAGAAGCGCAGATAGTCGAGCGAAGAGCCATTTTGGCTGCTTTGAGTGACTTCTCCGATGGGTGTATCTTCAACGTATGCGCGCAGGGAGGAGAGTAAGGCTGAGAGGATCGAGTAGGCTGTGCCCATGCTGGTTGTGGTGTTGGCGAGGGCGGTTGCGAGAGTTGTGTACGTGCGGTTGAGGAGGAGGGTGCGGTAGGTGGTGAAGGAGTCGAGGTCCAGTGTGACGGGTGAGGGGTTTGAGTGTGCAGCGTTGTCGCCCTCGCCAGCGGGTGATGCTGAAGAAGCACCGATAACGACCTGCCACTCCCTTGCCAACGCCGACAACAGCGAGGCTTTACCCTTCACATCCATCTCAGCCTCGATCAACGACCGTGTATACACGTCCTGCACGGACAGCACGCGAGCGACAGCCGTCTGCACCCACACTGCCAAAAACTCCACCTCGTACTCTCGCCTTTCCAACGCAGCTGGATCCAAGTTGACCACATTCTGCAAAAATCTGAGTCCAACATCCCTCCTCCCCACAGCATCGTCGATGCGTTTCCACGACTCGTTACCAAATCCAAGATATGAGCTCCACTCTCTCAGTCCGTTTGTCACCAGCACATGTGCACAGCCTGCCCAGCAGTCTACCACCAGCTCGAGATACTGTCGTGCTTCGGCGGCCTTGAGCAGGCGATCCATTCGTGTACGTGCTGTCGAGGCACGGCCTGCGCCATTGGTGCTGGAAAGCGCGTCGATCGGCAGCTCGTTGAGACGCTGAGTGACTCCCAGGCTCATCACCACCGAGCCAGTGGCTGCCGCTTCCATTCGTCGATCCGGATGGTAGATGTTGGACAAGAGCTGAAACAATGAACGCGAAATGTTATTCTTGACTAGCTCGCCGAATTCTCGATCCCACTTTTTCTTGTCGAGATGCGCCTTGTCGGTGTGCCCACGTCCTTCCGCTCCTCCTGCACTGTCGCATGCCGTGCTTGTATCACCTCCGTCCAAGAGACGTGCCAAAAGAGGGTCTTCAAAATCAAAACCATCGTCTGTTTCGAACAGCTCGGCAAAGCTATCTTGGCTCTCTTCGCCTCGCGGCTGAGCGACAGTCTGGTGGTTCTCCTCGACAAGTCTTGCTGAAACCGCTTTCGGTGCGTCAGGCCGCAAGACTCGAATGCGGGCCAGCAAGAAGGTTTGAATGCACTTCAGCACTTCCTGCCCAACGCGTGGCTCCAGCGAGATCTGTGCTTCGAGCATCTGCTGCGTCCAAGCTGGAGACAGGAGCAATTGATCAGGAAGCCGTTGCCCTGCTGTTGCGGTTCCACTCGCTTCGCCTCGAAGGTCGGCATGCCGAACGACGTGCTGAATGGATCGCAAAGCGACAACCAGCAGTCTAGCAACCTCCTCCTTCCGTCTGAGAGCGGCCTGTCGAGCTGGCGCATTCTCAAAAATGTCTGCCATCCGGACGGCGTCGGGGCGAGCTAGACCCTTGGTGACGCTCCGATGTTGCACCGAGTGTTGCAATTGCTGACGTTCATACCGCTTTGTGCTCGACTCGATCTCTTCGTACTCTCGACGCAGCGCAGTGACGGTGTCACTGAACCACTTGATCACCGGATCCAGATCGAGCTGGTGGTGTCGAAATATCACGGCCACGTACATCATGGCTCGGACGCATGTGACTTGGCTGACGAAATCGGCGTCCTTGAACGCTGGCAGGAAGCTTTGAATCTGTCGCAGTCTTTGCGGTGAGGACGTCGGCACGAGGTGCAGGAACAGCATGACGACGGTATAATGGTTGAAGAGCACAGAACGCTGTGAGCTCGTAGGCACATCTGTGCGTGTGAACGGCATCACACGCACTGGTGTCATGCGCGAGAAAAGTCGAGAGATGCGGCGGTCGGCTTCCTTGGCTTCGACAGCATGGTCACGCAGTTCCTGACCTGCCTGTCCCAGAAGCCTGACAAAGAGGTGGAAACTCGGGTCCTGCATCGCTTCGCCCTCAACCACGTCAGCAGTAGATAGCTTCTTGACGTCAAAGTCACGAAGGAACGCCGGAAAATCGTGTTCTGTCTCGGTAGGCAAGTCGGCCAGCTTGTGACTGTTAAAGATGTCAAAGAGTCGTGCGAGCGTGACCTCGGCCCCATCCATGGTCCATCGCCACTCGGACACCAACAGACAACATCGCTGTAGCACGATACGCACGTAAGCATCCCGTTTCGCAAGCATGTGCCAGCCCATGGCCATCTCCTTGCTCTCCTCGGATCGGAATTGGACGAAAAGCAACGCTCTTGCCACCAATGGCCAGTACTCGCGGGAAGACGCAGCTTGTATTTCAGCTTCAGGCGAGACTTGGGACAAGCTGCCAAGCGCAAATAGGCAATACCAAAGGCTTTCGGCGCGCAAAAGAGGCGCTCGTTTCGGCATCGATTCGTCCCATCGCTGGTATGTCGTCTCGAATTGAGTCCAGAAGAGTCGCCCGTCTGTGATCCCGCGGCGCTTTTCGAATGAGCCTAGAAGGTGTATCACACTGAGCCACATCGCCGTAGCTTCATCGACAAAGACCGTTGTCTCCTCATCTTGGTCTATGTCTGCTGCAGAGTTGCCGAGACCGGTGCTTGACGCGACTCCTTCCACTGCTTTGCGCAAATTGCGAACAGAACGATGGAGTCCATGATGCAGCAAAAGAGCCATGAGGGTGCGGCTGTAAGCCAACAGGCTCTCGACAGTCGGGGCATCAGGCTCGAGAGCATTGTTTGCGTCTGCATCGCAGATCGCCATGGCTCGCCAGCAGAGCTCGAAGCGCATCCACGCCAGCTGCAGGCAGATTGATTTGCGGTCCTCCCGTGCTGCCTTTGCAGAGCGTGTCAGTTCATGCAGCGAAAGCACAGAGGCCTGCAACTGTTCGATCCTTTCCAAAATCATGCGGTAAGTGCGAAAGATCGATGCGGGATCTGTCAGTCTTTCTGCAGCGCCTTGAGCTCGTCGTACCATCCAGCATCCAAGGAAGGCGCCCGTGTCCGCAACGAGATTCCTCACGTGTCGTGTTGCGTCGTTGTTGGACAGGTCCTCTTCTTCGCCAAGCGTGCGGCTGATCGTCAGCCGGAGATTGTCTACGAAAAAGGGCAGCTTATTTGCGAGCACTTCGTGATCCATGTCCATATTGAGCACTATATCTTCCAAGCGCAGCACCTCCCCGGACCATGTCCGAGGTATGTGCTCGTGACCGAGGAGTCGGTCTGGCAGCGCGATCAGGTCTGAAAGTCGAGTGAGCAGCGACGAGCCTGTCACGTCGAGCCGCTTTCCCTCGGCGAACGGAATCATGCCGAAATCCAAGCTGATGCCCTCGAACTCGTCCCAGGTATGGCTTCCCTCTATATCCGTTGTCGTGCTCAAAGGCAGCGTAGGCTGACCAGCATGGGAACGCACTTGAGCCTTGGGTGGAAATGCGTCAAATCTTGCGCGTGATGGTGTTCCCGGACTATGATCGTTGATCGCATGAGTCCTGACCGGACGTGCAGAAGCCGAAGAAACCGACGGAGAAGCGTAAGGACCGCGGACGGGCGAAGGTGCGACATCGCCCTCCGTTGTGATTGAAGGAATCGCACCTCCGCGCAATTCGCCACTCGCGCGACTCCGAGGCACAGCAAGTCGTGTATCCAGAAGGGACACCGGGGTCGAGTCTCTGACGACAGAGCTCAGTACCTGCCATTGGCCGTCGTCGTCCGAGACATCCTCGTCACCCGGCTCACCGTTGTTGTTTGCGTCCAATCTCGCGTGTCGAGTCTTGGTCGGGTTGGCAGCAAAAAGCACATCGTGCCGTTCAAGGTCGAGCCGTGGGCGCGCGCGCGGACGTACGACCGGTGGATTGCGTAGCTGCACTGGACCTCCACGTCCGCTTGAAGTGGTCGTCCGGCCAACTCTCGGGTCCAGCTTTGGACGCTTCTTCTTTCTTTTTGATAGATGCGAATTCCCGGCGCTCTTGTCGACCGGTGCTCGTTGCTGAGGCCGTTGATTCTGATCTATCTCTTGCAGATGCAATCGTGAAGAACTGGCTCTGCTTTCTCGGTGTCGATGAGCGGAAACGAAGCCATCCAGTCGAGCCTGACGGTGTTGAGATGCGCCGTTTGAGCGCCGAACAGCAGTTTTGCTTCTGGGCTTGCCACCGCCCGTGCGGCTAAGCATGCGGTCGATTGCGTCCCTTTCGCGGTATGGAACATATGAGTCGAGTCGGTTCACTGACCACCATGGAGCAGGCGTCTCGTCTGCCTCTTCTGCTCCTTTGTGTCTGCCCTGAGCATCGACGTCGGTATATGGCTCCGCAAGGCTGGGGTAGGTGATGGAAACGGATGTGCTGGACGAAACCGAAGACGCTGAAGATGATGACGACGAGTCCGAATCTGGGTCCAGCAGCAGGGCATTGTTGGCATCAAGGCTGTCATGGCGTCGAAGCCTTTTCCGTGTCTGCCCTGGCTGCAAGTCTTCATTGTCTGAGGTGCGGGCTGTGTCGGTAGGTCGTGCTCGAGATTGTTCCGCGTCGCGTCGATCTGTCCGCCTGTTCGTATCCACATCAGCGGATGAGGAAGAGACATGCCCGTCCGAGTGATAGGCCTTACCATGCCTCATTGCTCTGAGATCACGAATGTGCTTGCGAGCCATGCCTGCAGGCATCATCTTTTTCAGTTGGCGGAAGCGACGTTCGTAGTCGGTGCTGTCGCTGCTTGAACCATCGCCAGACCATCGGCTCCTTCGCTTAGGTTTTAGCACGACGGTCGTGGGTCGCTCGTCCTCGGATGACTCCACGATGAAAGTTTCTTGGTCAAGCGGCATCTGTTCTCCTAGATCGACGGATCCTTCGCCGTCGGATGGCGACAGTGCGCGCAGAGGGTGCTTACGGCGAACAGGCGGTGGAAGTGGCGTTGTTTCGTCCTCGTCGGCCTGTGACGTTTGGGTTTCAGCATAGGCGTTCGTCGGAGCAGTGGTTCTGGGGCCTTTGTAGGTGGCAGGTCTTGTCGCCGAGCCCGACTTGTTGCGATCCTGGTGCCGCAAATTTGTCCTGGAGGAATTGGCAAGAATCTCGGCCAGTTCTGGTAGTCTACCGCTCTGCGAAGGTGTGGGAGACAATAGACGAGTTCTCGACCCGCTCGCATATGCACGAAGCGAGACAGTCTCGTCGAATGCTGGAATATCGACGAACACTTGTGGCGTTGATGAGACAGGAGGGGATGATGGCACAGAAGGCTCTTCGTGGTCTGCTTGAGAGCTGGGTTCGGAGCTGGGTACCAGCCACTGGCTCTGCGACTCCTCGGAGCCTTGTGCTGCTTGAGCGTCGCGCTGAGCCCTGGCAGCCTCTTCTGCGATTCTTTTGCGCTCTTGACGATGCCATTCTCTCTGACTCACCACGGCATCCTCCCAGTCGTTGCGTATCAAGGCTCGCTGGTAGCGCACAGCTTCGAGTGTATACGGGTTGAGCTGTGCCGCTTTCCTAGCTCGAAGCTGTCGTCGAGGTGGGGTCGGAGGTTGTGCAGCAGCAGCTCTGGCCAGTTGCTCGTCATCGAGGGTAGAGCCGTTATTGTTTTGTTGCTCGGTTCGAGGCGCTTCGCGGAGAGGTGGTGGTGGTAGTGTTGGTGATGATCGTGGGGCAGCACCTCGAACTGGCATGCGCAGAGGTGGAGGTGAAGGCGTCGAAGACGGGGAAGGTGCCCGACCAGCATACTGGTTGAGGTTGTCGCTGGCAACAGCCTGTCTTGTCGCCTCGTGAGCCGGGAAGCTGTCAAGGTCCATTGACACGCGTGCCTGTGGACTCGCTTGTTGCTCTCCCGTCTGCTGGGATGATGCGCGTGATGGCGAGGGGCTTGCAGAGGCTGTCATTCCTTCGGAAGCAAGTAGAGGCGTCAAAGCAATAGCGTGAAATGATATTGGGCTCTCAGCAAAAGGTAAAGTTGCATCGCTTTGTTGGCTGGCTGAGGGCACGAGTGTGATCTCGGCGGGGCTAGCAGGAGCAAGGCTGCCTTCACTTTGACTTGTGCTCTGTTCTACGACACCGGCACGGCTGTCTTTTGTTGGATGACTTGGTGGGCTGTCTATCGATCTAGGGAACTCCGTTTGATCCACGTCGGATCGAGAGGGTGGCAGCGTGGTGATGGGATGGAGTGTCGGCGTCGATGTAGAAGGAGGCACAGGTGAGCGCCTTACATTGACTGCTTCGGACAGTGGTGGTAGTCCATTTGCGGCCAGGTTCGAAGTTGATATCCTTGGTGGGGTCTGAGGGCCTGTTGGACGCTCGTCCCTCGAAGCCTCTATGCTCGGATCTGCGCTGAGCGCGGGGCCTGCAGCATCATGCTGCTGGCTCTGCTGCCGACTCAAATGACTATGATTAGTCGCCAGCAGAGCTTCGTCGTCCTCATCGTCCTCTCCGTCGTCAGCATCCCGATTGTTCTGTTTGCTCTGCCGTGAGCTCTGTGCTGAGTCCAAGCTAGAGCCGTACTTGCCAGACGACTGCGAAAGGAAAAAGAAGTCCTCGTCGTCCGATGTTGGGACGATCTCGCTTGTCAACCTCGAAGGGCCAGCCTGGCTCTGTTGGATTATGTCTGCGTGCTCGAGCATCCCTGCATCGCTGTTCCCTTTTGTCGGTTTGTTGCTCTATACGGTAGCTGTCTATGGCGGTATGAGGGGGGTGCTGAACGCTTCTAGGATCGTGGTGGAGCGTGCATGGTCGGTTTGAGAGATGATGGTGGTGGTGTTGGCGATGGCTGAGTTGCTGACCAATGACCTGTCGGATGTTGCGAACGAGGCTGTGTCAAAGTGTGTTGCTCTTTTTGGCAGGAACCCTTTCCTCGCTCAGCGTCTTGAAATCTCAAAGCTGCACGGCGTAGCGAAAGAAAAGCTCACTTTACGCGTCGCGGTCAAAGTGTCACTTTCCCGATATACTCCCAATCGGAAAAAGTGAGGGCCGATCGAGAGGTCGTCGATCTTCAGAGAAAAATCCTCGATTGCGTCAAGGTGCGCCTGTCGCTCGCTAGCGTCGCGGTAGAGTGGAGTGATCCACAAAAAAAAGAGTGAGTCCGTGCTCGACGAGGCCGCGGTGAAAGTGTATCGCCTTTGTGAGCCGAGGGAATCGTGTGGGAAGCTCCTCATTTGAACGTTTGAATAGAACTTCTCTCCAACCTTCTTTCCCTCTACCATCTGCTTTCAACACTACCCAGGCAAGAACAACGACGACAATGCTGCGAACTGCACTCACCCGTTCCACTGGCGCCCTCAAGGCTGGCTCGCGCACCTTTGCTGCTGCCGCCCCCACCGCCGTCCGGGCCAAGCACGCGCTCCCCGACCTTTCGTACGACTACGGTGCTCTCGAACCCGCCATCTCGGCGCAGATCATGGAGCTGCACCACACCAAGCACCACCAGACGTACGTCAACGGTCTCAACCAGGCCGAGGAGCAGCTCGGCGAGGCCATCCAGAAGAAGGACGTCAAGTCGACCATTGCGCTGCAGAAGGCGATCAACTTTAACGGCGGTGGACACATCAACCACACGCTCTTCTGGGAGAACCTGGCCCCCACCAAGAACGGCGGCGGTGAGCTCTCCAACGGTGTGCTGAAGGATGCTATTGACCGGGACTTTGGCGGGCTCGACCAGCTTAAGCAGAAGTTCAACGCTCAGATCGCTGCTATCCAGGGTTCAGGCTGGGCTGGTTGGGTTACAACCCTCAGACTAAGAAGCTTGATATCGTCACCACTGCTAACCAGGACCCCCTGCTGTGTGAGTTGCACCCTCTTCGTGTTTTGCATCATGTGTATCGAAAGGTGAATTGCGTATGCTGACCATCACTTGCTCGTACGTCTCTGCATCTTACACAGCGCACGTGCCTCTGATCGGCGTCGACGCCTGGGAGCACGCCTTCTACCTCCAGTACCAGAACGTCAAGGCCGACTACTTCAAGGCCATCTGGGACGTCATCAACTTCAAGGCTGCCGAGGAGCGTCTCAAGAAGGCTCAGTAAATGTACTCGGCTCTCTCCAAAGTCGCTCAATGCTGACAAAGTCTCAAAGGTGTAATGACCAATCGAATTGCAAACCCTTGTCTTGATCGTACTCTAAAAAGTCATCCCTCCAGCATCTGCTCCCAGTGGATCATCGCTGTCGGACGACCACTGCATGTTGAACGCGAGAGCCACGAGCGCTGCTTCCTTTCGACGCTGATCGGGATCTTGAATGTTTCGTACGCGCTGAGCATGCCATTGCAGCTGTTGGAGTTGAGACGCGAGGTCTCCCTCGCCAGCGTTGTTGGTTTGGCTGCCCATGCCGAGAGGGTCCGCTTCTAGACGGGCTGCTGCGTTGGATCCGAAGAGGCGACCCTGCATGTGCGAGATGTCTTGCATCGAGGGTAGATCTTCTGTGTCGAATGCAAAATCATCGGGATTGGTATGCTGAGAGTCCGGTTGAGAGGTAGATGGAGGTGCGGATTGAAAAGGCAGAAAGTCGTCAAAGTCGTCTTCGAAGGATTGTGTTGCATTGGCAGCGTTTGTGTTGGAAAGGGTGGAAGATTTGGGCGCCAACCCTGGCCACGACGGGTCCTCCGACTCAAGAAACGCTTCGAGCTCAGCGAGGTCAGCAGATCCGTTTGCGGCGCTCTTGGAGAGGAAAAGCTTAGCGAGCTGCTCGTCTAGATCGCTAGCTTTGGCGTGGCTGTCCAGGTCAAGCCTCGGAAGACCACCGCTATTACCCGACAGTTGCTGGAGAGAAGACGTCGTCTCGAGATTCTCGACCGGTACTTCTCTCTGGTGCGCTTCGTCTGCGACACCATCAGAATCCTCCAACCCTGCGTTGACGGCGTCTGAGAAGCTCGAATACGGGGCGCCGCTCGCGAAAGCGCTTGGGTTGTTATTGCGCAACTCGTTTCGGCTGGACAAGGAGAAAGATTGATCTTTGCGAACGAGATCATTCCACATGTGATTCATGAGCGCCTCGCGTATTCTCTCGATGCCATCCTTGTCGTCTTCGCGATCTCCATCATAATTGTCTGCGCGGTCACTATCCAGGCTGAGCGCCCCGTCCGACTCGTCTGCATCGAGCTCATCGATCGCGATAAACTCCCAGCCGTGATCTGCGTACAGCGCAACCAGGTCGCTGGTCTTTGCTGGTGTAGATGATTGTGATGCCGATTGGTGACGCGAGGTCGATGTGCTGGAACGTTCATCATCCAGAGTGGTTACTAGTTGTGGGTGAGAAGAAGAGATCAATGAAACACCGGCAACGATGCTGATGTCTGCATCGAAGCCCGGTGCCACTTTTGACTCGAGACTGGCCGCCAACAGACGGTGGTGCTCCAGGCTGCGGCTGCGGTCGACGACGACGAGGTAGGCAGGATACGATTGCGACAAGGCAGCATCCGGGCTTCGCTCCTGAGTTCCACTCGAGCTCGGTAGTGCGCCTTTGGTCGCCTTGATCGTGATGTCTGCGTCGTAGTAGCGATTCGAGATATGATAGGGAGTCGAGACGTACCAGCCTTGCTGCGCGGCATCAGTGGAGGCGCTCGCAGGGGCCGTGTAGATGAATGAGCTCAATCCTTGATCGCTACCAGCATCGGATCGGGAATCGCCGCGTGCTTCATACAATGTATCGACGGCTGTTGAGCCTTGTGCGATGACGCTGATTAGGTTTGATGCTGCGGCCGCCAGCGAGTTGTACGATGCTGTCGGCGTTGAGGAGGATGCGGAAACGCCACGCCTGGTAGTTGATGCATCAAGGTCGAATGGCACGACAGCTACCGTGTTGAGCGGGTCGTCGCTCGCTTTTGCTGCTAGTGCGATAGCCATCGTGTCCGCCGTAATATCCTATGGGTTTCGTTGGCAGCACTCGATGCCCTGTGGTTGAAGGCAAGGTCTGAACGGCGTGCGCGTGCGAGCAACCTTCTCCAGGGTCCATGCAGCCCGATCTCCCGCAGCTCCCGATATCAAGGACCTTGGTTCGGTCCGATCGAGATTAGCGTGCTGGACAGAAAATTCAAAAGCGAGAAAAAGAAAAAGACGGAAAAGGATGCCAAGAAAATCCAGATTCTTTTCCGCTTTTTCTCCGCAAAAAAAAAACAAAATTTTTGGAGTCATGTGAGGTCGCTTCGTTCCTGAACGCGTTCGGATCGGAAACACGTAAAGCTGAGTTTGGCCTTGGGCGCCGCGTCCACAACCTCGTCCTTTCCCACGTCGAACAACCACCAAGCCGCTCAGAAGCAGCAAGTACGTACAAGAAAGACCCATTCCACCGCCACAAATCGCGAGTCGTTGATGCACCAAGCTGTAAGCGCCAACCCCTCTCGAGACATTTCACCGCCTCTTTCATGTTTCCCCACAAGAATAGTTGCTGCACAGGCAAGAGCTTGCTCGTGCTTTAGCAACATGCCTCTGTGCTGGCATCAGCTGCTTTGAGGTGGCGGTCTTGGCATCTCCTTGCTATACTCTGCTCCACTCTCTTTCTCCTCGTGACCCCGGACTCCGGCGCAACTTGCAACAGCTTTTCTCACGATCGACAACGGACATAAAAAGAAAATAAGTGTCAGCTGGAAGCAAGAGCGACAATACTGTATCGTTCCCACGACCTCGTTGCTTGGTCATGCAAGCCCCCCATACCCCCGGGCCCAAACGGCTCGTTGCCATAATCCCCAGTTGAAGTCCACAAGAGGGAGAGCGCACATGCAGGGCTCCCGTCGAAACGCAGCATACAGTAACCCAAAAATGAAAAATGTGGACTCCTGTCTCGCCTAGCCTGCCTCCCTGCTTCTCGCTCGCTGACTCGCTCCTCCTCGCCCTTGTTCTAGGTAATAACCTGCTCCTGCTCCTCTGCCTACCACTCTGCCACGTCGACAATCAGACGAGCAAATCCGCTATCGTTCAAGTGGCTATCTTTGTTCGCTTTCCTGGGTTACTTTCCTGGTTTTCCACCACGGGCTGCCGATTAAATGCACGCTGCACGTCGCCGCTGCTTGAGTCAGTCATCAACGCTCATCTCTGCAGGCCTCCGAGACAAGAGCTCCCGATAAAGAAGATTGGGATGGATCAGCTGATACCATTACACAGGCGGACGGTGGCAGGAGGAAGCAAAGGGAAGAGACAAAAACAAAACAAGGCTTGGACGAGCTGCAGGTCTGAACCGCTGCATAATTGCTCTCTCTCTCTGCGTCTGCGTCTGCGTCTGCTCTTGCTTCTTTTTTTTTTTTTTTTTTTTTTTTTCCATACGTACCCTTGCACCTGTCAGCATGAGGCTTGGTACACGTTTGGCACTCCGACATCGTCCGTTGCCTCTGCTCCCTCCTCAATGCGTCCGCTGAGCATCTCGCATTCTCGAGTGCCTGTCAACGGGCCTGCCAAGCTGTCAAGGCCAGTCAAAGCAGTACATGAATAGTCGGAAAGTGCCTTCATTCGCTTGTTTTGCTTATCTTCTTTTGATGCGAAGCAAGAGGGTTCTTCGCTGCTGCTGTCCCTGCTGCTGCTGCCTCTCGGTCCCTGCTGCCTCCACTACTTTCGTTGCCTCTGTTCTCACGTCATTCACGCCCTAGGGTCTCAGCCTGGGTCTACTTTTTTTCTTTCTGAGACCTACCTCGCTCGGCCAGACTACTTAAATCTGTCGTGCTTCCGGTCGACTCTTCTCCTCTTACCTCTATCTGTCCTCCTTCCCCTTTCCCCGTCCACTCCTCCTCAAGCTACCATCTCCAGCTGATTCTTCGTGTATCAGCGTCGCTACTCACTCACGGAAAAACCCACCACGAACTGCCACCATCCTGACTTCGTCTCACACAAACTCCAATCCAGCAATTCCGATTGCCTCTCGATCGCGCTGCACTGAACCCTCGCTCTTTCATGCCAGTATAGCACATCGTTCCTTTTACTTCAACTTACTGACACTGGCTCATTGCGGCTTGACGCGATCGATCATTCTCGATCCGACTTTCTCGCTCTTGTTCCAACCATGTCGAGGATCCCGGTGCAGCCCAGTTGGGTTGAACAGGCGCTCAAGTACCACCAGGCGTATGGCCAGGTGTACGACAACGCGCACGATTGCGCCTACGAGCACACTCACTTTTCCTACACGGATGTCAACGGCGCTACGACGTCGTACATCCAGCCTCACTCGCGTGCGCTCTTGCGTCCCCGCGTGGGTATGGCTTGCCAACACTGTCGACACCGGTAAGTTTTGCCACAGCACCTCTTCGACGCGTCGCCATGAGTTATCACCTTTTTTTTTTTTTTTTTTACTAACTTTTGTCCCCCTCCTTCTCTTGCAATTTATGTGTGTTACCACAGGAAGGTACGCTGTGATGGTCAGAAACCAAGCTGCGGCCTGTGTACACGACTCAAGCGACCCTGCGAGTACGTCAAGGTGACGGAAGAGGAGAACGCGGTGCTTCGCGAAAAGAAACGCGTCTCCAAGCTGCGTAGGACGGCCGAACAGGAAAAGGCACGCTCCAACTTTCATAAAACCGACACTTTCCCTGTCTATCATCCCTATCGTTGTCCCAACAGTGCTGCTGCGGTCAACATCGGCTCGACTTCCCGTAGCTCGGTGGTGGAGGAAGGTGGTGGTAACGACAGGACGGTGATGTTGGCAGCGAGTGCTCTGCCTTTGCCTCAGGTGGGGTGTGATACGACGAGCGCCAGTGTGATGCAGCCGTATGTGTATGGTGGTACAAGTGGTGGGATGGGTGCTAGTGGTAGTGGTGTGGGAACGTTTGGGTACTTTGACATCGGTGCAGGGGGTGGATCGAGGCGGGCGTCGGTGAGTGCTGCTGCGGGGTCGGCGAGGGTACCAGGTGCAGGATACACTTATCCGCGTAAGCCGAGCTTCGAAGCTTCGACGCACACTTCGACGATGTCGTACACCGTCGATTCGACCACCGTGCCCCTTCAACCGGCCTTCCGCCCCAGCCCGACCATCGCTGTCGCCGCACTTGATGCACAACCTCGCTACACCCCCAGCGTCACCGCCTCCCCCTTCGACGCCCCCTCGTCCTCAACCGCAGCGTGGTGGTCGCCCATCGCTGACCCCAGCCCACCCGACCCACCTACCCGCGCCTCAACCGCAACCGCAACCGTCCAACCCTCGACCTGCACTCGCCGCTCTCTGCCAACCCTTCCAGCTTCTCCTCTTCGCCGTCATGCACCCTCACCAGCCCCATGGGCATCGAAACGGGCTTACCGGCGCTGGATCGGGCACTTTCCAGCGATAGCTACGATAGCAGCCCCGATCAGCATCAGGATGACAGCGTGTTTTGGTCGGCGCAAGTTGCTTCCGTTGCGCTTGCTGACGGGGCTGCGCAGATGAGTTACAGGGTGTACGAAGGTGCGGACACGAATTGTAGGGGGTGTGGTGTTGGGGCGGTGGTCGGTGGTGTGTCGATGAGTGATGGTGGGGGTGGGGCCGACTGGCCTGTGCCTGCTGCGAGCGCTAAGTGGTCCGAGGTTCTTTATGCGCCTCCTGCTGCCGCTGGTCACGCTGCTTTTTAAGGCAAAACATCGCCGCCAAACCACCGGCTCTACAATGATATCTTCAGTCTCTTTCCGCCACCGACTCGGATGGTGACCATCTTACTTTAAAACCCCAAAAAAATATCAGCATATCATGATCTCCGCCCTCCAATTATCTTATTATACCCCTTCACCCCTTTACTCCCACACTCTATCGTCTCTCTCTTACAAGGGGTTGTACCATTATCATCTTAGTATCTGCATATCTTAGCCTTCTTCCTCTCTGTAAGTTAGCTTGCGTTTCGTAATCCGATCGGTTATTTCTTTCCTCCTCTTGAATAGTCTGGTGCGAGAGGTGTGGCAGTTGACTAGTGCATTCGGTCTGGGGGCCACGAGAGCTCCGGTTTGAACAGCGCATGCCGTCGCTCTTCCTCACCCTCAACCTCAATCCTGTTTATAACTCACGATGTCGTACGACACCCTTCTACCCCCCCCTTACCTACTGTAGACCTCAACGAAACGCACACACCACTCACGCGCCCTTCACACTTCCACACCAAGTCACCACTCACATGAACTCAATCACACACACACACACACAACACTCCCGTTTCCAGGCCAAAAAAGGTGTAGGAATTGCAACAGAAACTCCAGTATCAAGACAATGCAGGCTCGCTCGCTGGCTCACCATGACAAAGCTGCAATTTTTGTTTTGTTTACTTGCCCTGGGGAGCGTCCTTGAACGAGAGGCAGTGCTCCTCGCCCATGGCCGAGACAACAGTGACCATGAGGTCCTTGCCGTCGTCGAAAGCGGCCTGGATCTGGTCACCGAGCTCACCGTCGGGGACGCGGACGTCGTCCTTGGTGTCGCCGTCGTTGGTCATGAGGTTGAGGAAACCGTCGTCAATGTTGACCAGCTGGTACTCGTTTCGCTGAACGTTGGGGACGTCCATGTTGTGGGTCGAGGGCGAAATGTCTTCGTACTTCTTGGTGGTGAAGATGTCGACGGCGACAAGGTGGACCTTGGCGTGACCGTGCTTGCCGGTCTTGGAGGTGGACATGTCGACGATCTGGTGGGAAGAGAGCGAGAGTGGGGCAACAAGTCAGTCGAGCCGTTTTTAAGGTCAAAAAGCTAACTTCCGCGTGGTGGCGAGGCAATCGACGCAAGGCGTACGTCATGACGAGAGCGTCGAGAGGAGATTGCGACGAGGTCGATGCTGGTAGCACGAGTCGGCCAGCTCGTCAGCTAAGCCAGCGGCAGGACGACTTGCCAGAAGTCTGCCCTAGTACAGCCGCGGGACCTTGTCGCACATCCTCTGGTGCTGCCCTCAAATTTGCCCTGGATAACGTTGCATGCTCAACCAATGCAGCTGGAAATAGCTGCGAGGCAGTTGTTCTGCGCATTGGGAGCGAGAAAGCGGGGAAGCGGGGAATAGAAAACTTACCTTGCAGGGGCGGCCCTTGATGACGACGTGACCGTTCTTACGCAGAGCAGAGCACTGCATAGGGAAGGTGAGCGAGGAACCGGCATCGGCGGTCTCGAAGGTAGCGTTGTGCTGCTCGTCGTCGGAGGCGGACTGATGTATAAGGAGAGGTTAAAATACGGGTCAGCTTCGAGTCGCGAAGGGGGCTAGACAAGGATATACACATCAATAGCATCGCGCGACATCTGCGACGCTTGTTGCCAGCCAGATGTCGACATGAGCTACTGAAGAAGCCCGAGAGAGGTTGTTCGACACAGCTACATGGACGAGCTCCTACGCCGCTGCGGCCGGTAAGGCAAAAAAGCAGAGATACGCTTCGACATCTGTGCAGCAGTCGGACCTGGGAAGCGTTTGGCGGGGCAATGTCGACGGTGGCGAGCGACACAAGAGTACTGATGGGCAATGCTCTGTGATGAAATGCAGCAATCAACGTACCATCTTGACTGATTGATCTACAGATGGGTTAGGTGGTAGTAGAAGAGAAGAACAGGGAAAAGTGATCGTGCTGGAAAGGCTTTGCTTGCCAACGCCCTCACTGACAGGCAGACTGGCTGGCTCAGCGTCTGACGAGTGAACCACGAGATGCTATTTTTTTTTCTTTTTTTTTTTTTTCCTTTTCTTTCTTTCCTTTTACTGTCCCTTGGTGAAAGACGAAATCGTCAGGCACTTTGGCCCTGACGCTCGAGCAAAGTGAAAAATCGCAGCCAGCGTCGAACGACCTGGCAATTTACGCCTTGACTCAGGACACCGCGCCCTCTCTCGCTCTGCATCCTCCAAAGAAAAGTTTTTCTGCAACTTGATTTCACTTCATTTGAATATTCTCGTTCATTTGTATTCGCAGGTTGCAAAGTTTGTATTCATGACAGAGGCAAGCTTTGAGCCAATTTCTAGCCACCATTCCTTGCCTTAAAGCAGAAGCAAAATCGCTCGCCTCTAACTCGTCCGTTGGCTTGCACTGCCCGCCTTGGCTCACACTCTTTCCGCTTTGGCCAAAATCGCTCTCTCCCACGCTTTGCTAGCCGCAGACTTCAGCCTGAAAAGCTCATGAGACGGTGACAGGGATCCTGATAAGCTGTCTTGACCGAGCCTGTGCGATCAGATTTGAAATGAAAGCGTTAAAACAAGGTTCTGGTGGGACGGACAAGTCTTGGCTCAAGTTACCGGGCAGCGTCTCTTTCACTCTATCGCACGAAATATGGTTTCATTCATGACATGTCGAATTTTCCTTTTTCTCACGTTGAGGTGCAAAAAAAAAAAAAGCTGCTCGTGACCGACAAAAAGGACTCGGGAAAAACGTGACCTGCTCGCCATCCAACCATCATCCCGTGACCCGTTTCGAATATTCTCCAGCCAAGCCACAGCTCTACGCGACGAAACGCGAATCCGACCCAACACCCTGCATCCAAGGCGCAGGCTCCACTTGTTTTCGAGTCCAACACTTCATCGGCTCCTCGAGGCTCTCCTGCCTCCTGCCTTGCTGCTAGTTGCCGTCATCGACATCACCGCTCAGCCACGGCGAGACGGTGAGAAAGGCACGGTAGTTCGCGTCGAACGTGGTGGCCATCATTGACATTCAAGTGTGATACACTGCCTCGACTTGCACCATTGAGCACCGTGAGGAAGCATTCGGCGTCACAGTGCCCCTCCAAAGAAGATCGTCATCAGCGGCCTTTTTGACGCGAGGATACTTACCTGAACCAATCGCATCGCTCATTACAACCCATCCACATGTCGGCAGCAACAGAATCAGCGGCGACCGCCGAGCATCTCGTCCACGACCGAGTAGCAGCCACTCACGACACGGACGCCTCACAGGAAGCTGGCGCAAACAACGATGCTGGATCGGCAGCTTCGGCAGCAGCAGCAGCAGCAGCTGTGATCGACAACGCAACCAACCCCTCCGAACGCGATCACATTGAACGCGACGTATCCAACATCTTAGCTGGACTCAACCAGGAACAGATTGCGTCCATCGTAGCTGCAGCACGCGCGTCGGAAGCACGCAACGCCGACGGCACCGTATCTGGCGATGGCGAGGGCTTCAACCAGTCGACGCCATATGGATTGGGACAAGCGGCGAGCGCGTTGACCAGCATCGCTTCCGGCTTCAAGCGCACACCAGGAAACGACCGCACCAACCTGGGCACCACCACCACCACCGACGCCGAGCCGAAAGACCACGGCTATGCACCTCCCCCACCAGGCGTAGAGTACCAGGACGACAAGGAGCTCGATGCCGACACGTCCGCCGCCATCGCCGCGGTCAAGTCGGCCACAGACACCGCCACCGCCGCCGCCATCGCCAGCCTCGGCTCCCTAGCCTCGCAATCCACCCATCAAGACACTCCAGACGCCGACGAATCCATCGACTACGATTCGCCCAACGGCGACTCCTCCCCCTCGCGCGCTCTCAAACGCCCCCGCGGACTCGAACTCGACCGTCAACGCAAAGACAACCACAAGGAAGTCGAACGTCGTAGAAGAAGCGCCATCAACGACGGCATCACCCAACTCTCCCACATCGTCCCCGGTTGCGACGCTAAAAACACCAACAAGGGCGCCATCATCCACGCTGCCGTAAGGTACATTCAGGATTTAAAACACAATGAGGCGAGCAACATTGAGAAATGGACCTTGGAAAAGTTGCTCATGGATCAAGCGATGGGCGATCTTACGGCTCAATTGGACGAAGCTCAACAGCAGATTGAGAGGTTGAGACACGAATTGGATGAGCGGTATGCGCAGGAGGATGGGCAGGGTAAAACGTAGCACACCATCTTTTTTTTTTCTTCTTTTTTTTTTTCTTTTATCTGTCGATCAACATTGCATCTTTCCCGCCCGAAACGTTATTTTGTATTTTAGCTCTAGCAGAAACATTGGACCTTGTTCTTACCACCTCAACGAAAGCGCCTTGTTCCTAACCATCGGTCTGGTCACCACGATTCCCACCGACAGAATCGCCAGAGTCAACAGCAGCTGTGGCTTGTTGAAGCTTTCCTGTAGCACGTCGAATTGGCCACTAGGGCTGGTACGCGTGACGAAACTGTCCAACCCGTACGCGTAGACGGTCGAAGTGCTTTCGAGTAGTGCTGGTCCCGTGGTGATGTGTCGAATGTCTGCGGCGGGGTAGACATGGTTGAGGATCCATTTGGGATCTTCCGGGATGAGCGGGGCGTAGGGGATGAGGTACTCTTCGGCTTCCGACTTGGTTGGTTTCTCAGTGGGTCGACGTGGGTCGAGCAGCTTGCGCGGGATCGAGACGAGGGATTCGCGGTCCGTGGCGAGGACGAGGTTCTTGAGTGATATGCCGAACTTTGTTGTTGTCGTGGCGAGCGCGTGGACGGTGCCGCCAGAGTAGAGGAAGGTGTGGCTGAAGGCCAAGGGTAGCACAGAATGACAATCCGAGTTGCCGTTGCTGTTAGCGCTGCTGTCGCCAGTGAAGCTGCTAAAGTTGCCAGTGAGGCCGCTCCACGACGAGGAGAGTCGACGTCGCGCAGCTTTCTTGTGGACAGCCTGTTCATCAGCCGAGAGCTCGGGCTGCTCGTACAGCTCCACGGTAACAATGCGCGTCGAGAGACCCTCGTCGGCATTGCGCACCGAGTACGTGGCAGTGATCCAGTTCTCGACCAAATGCGCGCGCACAGGTTGGGCCAGATCCACCTCGTCCAGCTGCATCTCGTACAGAACACTTCCTGTCACAGTATCCAGCAGATACAGATGCGCCTGATTCTCGCTTGGACTCTTGGTCACAATGAGCGACGCGTGCGGGTTGAGGTACTTGTACAGCGTCGATCGGTCGCCCAGCACGCGACCGTACGAAGCGATCGCGTCCTTGCTGGGAGCCTGCAATACCTCGACGACCTGCTCACCGGCGGGCACAGTCCACGACCAGACCTGCTTGGATTTGTGGATGCTGCTCACGCCCTTTTCCACCGTGTAGCCGACAAAGCGCGCAGAGTTGGTCGCAGAGGTCGCAGGCTTCTGTACCGAAAAGTAGTAGCGGTCCGAGAGCGGTTCGAATCGCTCTGCTACAGCAAGCGTGTCTGGGTAGAGGAAGAGGTTGTTGTGCTGGTCGACCAGTCCTAGAGACTGCTGCTTCTCGACGGGGTCCTCCACAGATTGAGGCAGCAAGAAGGCATCCTGGCATCGACCGACAAAGACAGCCTGACCAGACGAGGCGTCGTTCAAGAACTCTCCGGTCAGCGGGTTGAGCTCAAAGACGCGGGTGGTGTACAGACCAGGCTGCAGCTCCACCTCGGCGACGATGGCCAACAGAGGACTCTTGCCGTCGGTCGAGAGCTCACGGACGGTCTGCATCAGCTTGATATAGACCTTGGGCTCTGGCTCGCCCTCACCCTCGCCGTATCCGACGAGCGACTTTTCCCACACCACGGTTTCCTTTGCGATTGTGTCGAGCGCGTACAGCTTGCCCTTGGCGGTGGCGACCACGACGACCTTGCGGAAACCAAAGGGATCTCGGAACAGGCTCGAGGTGGTGTTGGCGTCGGCAACACGCGGCGCCAAGGATGTTGGCTTCTTCTCCTGTTCTTGCTTCTTTCGTGCTGGCTTGTTGCCCTCCTTGACCATGGTGGTAGCGGCGGCAGCGGCGGAGCTGGAAGCAGCAGCACCAGCCGAACGGGAGCTGCCGAGACCGAGCTGCTCAAGGCTGCTGCCGTACGATCCGGTGGCGAAGCGGGTGACAAAGGCGACTGTGTATTGCGGCAAGTCCTTGAGCGAAAGCGTGTGACGAACAAGACGCTTGACAAAGCCCTCGTGGTCGAGGCTGGCAGCACCGCCTGAAATAGTGGTCAGCTTCTTCTCGGGAAGGTCGACAAAGACAGCATGGGTGGTCTGCGTGAGACCTTCTTCGAGAATCCACTGGTGCTGGTCCTCGAGAAGCATACGGACCGAGCCGCTCGACGTGACGAGAACCGTTCGTGTGGCAAGCTGATACTGTCCGATTTGGCTCGCCTCAAAAGTAGCTGCTTGGATGTTGCCGTGCATGTCGTGATCCCACTGAAATGAGAAACCGCTGACCTGACCCTCGCCTCCGTTGTTGGCATCTGCCCAGAGGAAGTGGAAGTTGAGCAGATGCTGAGATCGCGAGAAGAAGATGCGCTGGAGATAGGCGCGGCCCTGTCGGTCGTACGTTCCTGCGTAGACGGCATCGTGAGCGTCCTCTGCAAACTCCCAGAAGCTGGTAAACTTGGCATCGGCCGAGACCTTGAGGACCTCGGCGAGGCCATCGGAGCGTCGAGCGATAAAAAGACCTTTATTGGAGAGACCGACATCGACGAGGCCGGTAAAGGTGGAGTCGGAGCGCTTGGCGTAGATAACCTGAGGCTGGGCGAAACGCTTGCTGGGGGGATCGAGGGGAGCAGCTCGGACGGTGCCATCCTTGTTGAGCCAAGCGACCCAGGAGCCTGGGTTGGCAGTAGGAGGCAAGTTTGGCAGCTGGTTCCACGGCAGGATGACGATGTCGGCGGCGGTATTGAGGCCAGATGCAATCTCGTGCGTGGTGAGCAGTTCACCAGTGTGAGCGGATAGGGTAGCGACCGAGATCGAGTTGTAGACCGAGTTGGTGTTGCGCTGGAGCGACACCACATGTACCTTGTCCTTGTTGGCGACGACACGGACAACCGAATGGTGAGAAATGTCTTGCTGAGGCTCCCACTTCCACACTTGCGCACCAAAGGCACCATCGAGACGGCGGACGGTACGTGCGTTGGAAAGCACAACAACGTCCGGAGGGGCGTCTGCCTTGGCCGTGTCGGCGAGGAAGACAGCATCGGTGGCAGGGAGTCCTGGCTCTGGCAGCAAGCCATCTCGGATGCTATGCTGCGCTGACTCCCAAATGAGATGGCCGGTGAAAGCATGATAAAGTCGAACATTGGCGCCGCCGTTGCCAGAGATGGCGAGAGCCACCTCGCCGAACTGTTTTTGAAGCAGAAGCTGGTCATGACGTGGCAGGATCTGACGCCAGACGATGGCACCATTTCGAGGGTTGAGAGCGCCCACGGTGTTGGACTTGGTTGCGATGAAGATGGCGGTCTGTGCCTTGTCCTTGACGTCGGCATCGGGCTTGATGATGCGGTGGAAGCGAGGCGACAAGTAAGGGGTGGCAGAGTCGTTTGAGGCGTGCGGGACGCCCATACGAGGAACATGCCAATCGATCTTGCCCGCCTCTGCCTTGGACAGCGCCAATGCGGAGTGAGCGCCCAGTAGAAGCGTCAAGAGAGAGACGAAGAGTGCGATGGCAGCAAAGCGGTGCAAGCCGCCGTGCCGACGTGATAAAGTCGGCTGTGCCCGCATGGTGATCACAAAGCTATTCGGCTTGCTGGTAGCAAAGCAAATACCGAAAGTACAAGGGTGCGCGCGTGACCACTGATATGAAGAAATGGTGAGGTCAAGAAGAGAAGGATGACGGCTACGCGACAGCCTTTGCGTGCACCACAGCGTAACGGCGAACAACACTTGACAGTCAAGCGTGCGACTTGCTCTGCTCAGTGCAAACCAAGAAAAGCGGACTGTGCGTCTCAGACTGAAACGCGTCTGAATCGCAATCTGACATGGCATTACTTCAAATCGGCGATGCGCATCCTGCCCGAGTCTCGATTTTTGGCGCAGACGTGAAGGACGGCGGCAATCTCAGCCTGGCACAGCAGCGAATTGAACCGGCTTGACCCTTTTCCACCCTTCTCTCCGCTCAACCGGGGAAACCGCGCAGCAGCAGCAGCAGCAGCGACCAACGAGTCCGCCTCGCGTTCAAAAGGAGAAAAAATCAGTGGCTCGGTCGTGTCTCGCTCCTACCTCGCCCCCGCACTGCATCCACCTTTTCTGCGCCATATTGCTTTGTTGCATGCCGACATCGCCGTAGTCGCTTTCGCCCATTTCTTCTTCCAACGCTATCCTCGCTGTCGTCGCTGCGGCAGCTATGCAAAGCGTCTCAAGCAGCAATCTCCTTTCACCACTAGGCCGCCGTGTCGCCGTCAAATGCAATCCGAGCTGACTGCGGTTTAGGTACGCAGCTTGTGAGTGCCTCTTGCCATTGACGACGCAGCTCGGCATCCGCAGCAGGTCCTCTCTCTCCTGCCAAGACTTCCACGGTTGCAGACAACATCGGCCTCATCCGTCACGGATTGCCGCTTTGTTCGGCCTGCATCCGGCTGCAGATTCTCTCGACCTTCGATTGTCGGGCTACTCCGATACTGTCACTGCAGCTCTCCCGCCACGGCTTCATCTGTCACTTCGATCACTTCCGCACATTGACGGATCACCCCACTGAATCAGCAGAGATTACACACGCCACTTGCGCTTGTGCTATCTCGATTGGCACCCTTTCGGCACCGAGAAAAGACAACTCTACAACGCCTTTCACACACTGGCACTCCAGGTGGGCTCATCTCGACAATGCCAAAGGACGACAGCAAGAATCATCGTCACGATGTCGGCAGTTCCGCATCCACCGCCACAGACGATGGCGATTCCAAGGGCAAACCCAAAAAGGTGCTGCGTGCCTGCGATGCCTGTCACCATCGTCGTGTCCGATGTAACCATAACAATCCCTGCGACAACTGCATCCGACTCAACATCAACTGTACCTGGATCAAGGCATCCAAGGGCAAACAGGCTTCGGGAAGACGCATCGACCTCCTTCGCAAAGGTCACAACCCTGCCGCTTCTGAGCTTCCTCCTTCGCCATCCAGCCAACAAAGACCGCCGTCGGATCATGCTCCCATGACGGCGCCCAGTCCCTCGGGTTCGCGCATCATCCTTCCCCCTCCTGGACATGCGCAACCATCGACAAAATCACCCCGTCACTATCCTCCACCGTCCTCCGCACCTTCGGCCATGAGCCCGCCCGGCTTGCCCGCCAGCGCTGCCTCGCCTTCCGCCATCATGCCTTCGAGCCTCTACTCGCGCGATCCACCTTCGGCCTCGTCCAGGAACTCGTTTGGCGGAGGAGGCCATCACAGGTACGACTCCAATCCCCAGACTAGCTCGGGGGGACCAGCACAGCATGCTTCCCCGTCCTCACACTGGTCCAGCCCAAGCTCTCGCTCGTCTGGCCGTCGCTACCCACCGCACGGCGCATACAACCAGCACGACTATCCTCCCGCGCATCTTCCGCCCTCCTCCTCGTCCTTTGGCTACCACCATCCTCATCCATCTTACCCACAGCACTCGCCGTCTCATGCCTACCCGCATCACCAGCAGTATCAGCACGTACCACCGCCACCGCATCATGCTTCTCCAGCTCAGTCGCCGGCTCCACGACGTCCCTCCAATGCTGGCTTGGGCGGTGTCAATGGCCCACATGCCGCCTCCCCGTCTGCGTCGCACCTTGGCTTTTTACCTGGCGAGACCTTCTCAGAGGGACTTGGTGGCTCGTTCTCAGAGATCGCTCCCGACGTTGCAGCAGGCCTTCGTCTGCCCGACTTTGGCACCTCGCTTGCCGACTCGTACCTCTATCCGCAAGAGGGCGGTGACCGTCGACGCAATGTCTTGTTGGACATGAATGCAGCAGGTGTCGTCCACGGCGACCCAGGTGGCCATACCAACGGCATGAGTGGCGCTGCGAACGATTTCTCAGGCTCGCAAGATCCTCACAGCAACGGCGGAGGCCACGCAAGAACGTTTCTCGACGTACTCGGTCAGAACAGCCAGATGCTTGGCGGCCCTAGCTCTACCCCTGGTTCTGTCACTCATTCCGAGTCCGAGCTCGCCAGCAACGAGCCTCATCCGCTCTCGGACTCGGTTCTCATTCCGAGCATCGCCATCTTTTTCGAACGTCTTCAGTCCATCATGCCTGTTTTCACCCGTGCCTGGATCTTTGGCAAGATCGACCGCGGAGAGCACCGCACAGACCCTCAGCTCGGTGCCATGCTCATCGCGCTCTCCGCTTTTGCCCTCTGTCAGCCGGTCGACTCGACCGACCCTGTCGACAGCTCGTCTCGCAAGCGCAGAGTGCGTCGACTGCTCGAAGAGTCGGTCAAGATGCGCAACAGTGCGCTTCTCGGCAGCCATCCTTCGCTCGAGGCCATCATGGCCTCCTTTTTCATCTTTGGCACCTTGTTCGGCCTGGGCGAAGAGAATGCGGCATGGTTCCGTCTGCGCGAGGCAGTCACCCTCGGCTATCTACTCCGCATCCACGAGACTTCGTCGTACGAACACCTCGACAAGGACGAGCAGGAGCGTCGACTTCGCGCTTACCTCTTGCTTGCTATCACGGAGCGTGCCTACGCAATTCAGTCTGGCTCCTCGATCACCTTCCGGGGCAACCCACGCAAAGCGACCGACTCCCTCCGGCGCAAGTTTGACGTCTCGCAGCTGCAAGATTTCCCCAACCTGCAGAGTCGCCTGTTTGACGTGGTGGATGAAAAGTTCGTCGATTGCTGGAATCGCAAGTGTCCCGGTCCGGGATGCGACTATCTGGATGCCAACCGAGCGATCCAGCTGCACCGCACCATCAAGGAGAGCGACGAGGACGAGCAAATGGAAAAGGAGTCGTTCAACCGCGATCATCTCGGCGCCGGGCCTTCACGCCGAGAGAGCTTGTACACCGACCGAAGGTATCATCCCTACGGCGGCGGCCACAAGACCAAGATGGAAGATTGGGCGGGGAACGGTGGCAGCGGAGGACAAGCCAACAAGTCGGATTGGGACAAGAGCAAGGTGCAGAAGGCCGACGTCGAGGTGACCCGCCAGTGGCTGTTGAACAGGCTGTGGATGACGTGTCGCTCTCATGCGCTGCTCACCGCCGATGCCAAGGAGGAGCCGTTGAGGATCGACTATGCGATCGACATTGCGCGCGAAACATTGCGAGTCTGCAACTCGCTCTCGCTCCGATCCATGGAAGCGCACGGGATCGGTCTCACCCGCAAACTCAACGATATCGCACAAACACTCGTCGTTGTCTGTCGAGACTACCCCGCCATCGCCATGTCTGTCCCCTTTGAAGGCGACCCGATCAAGAACGACCCGACCCTCTTTGGACCGTACTTTGGCCCCTCCCCACCAGACGCTTCCGCAAACAGTGGCAGTCAACATCATCAGTCTCCACCGTCCAATGTCGAGTCCACTGCGAACGCAAACGATCATCCTTCCGCCAACTCATCGACACTGAGCGGTGGAGTCGCGCTGTTGGATGCCTTTTCGCCCTCGTATGCGATCGAAGCTATTCTGCAAAAGTATCTCGACATTTTCAAGAGGTTCAGAGGTGGAGACCATCCGTATTTGCCTCAGTTGGTCGAGGCGGTGAAGGAGTTGCCAAAGATGGCCGAGTTGAGCTTTGAACGATTTTTGAGGGAGATGGGCCTGTTCTGACGTCGAATCGATGGGAGTAAGGGTCTCACTTTCGCATGGAATCTCAGCAGACTTCAGTCGACCGTCGTACCGGTCTGTGCTCTCATGTGCCTTTCTTTCTGTGTTGTGTGTGACTCTGTTCTTGTGACATTCGTATTGCTGCAACATTGGATCAATTGTCAATGTGGCGTGCGATTAGACGGCATCCTCCAACACCAACCTCGGTACGACCTGCATAGCCATCAGCTCCTGCAGCATCAGTTTGGTGCCGTAGGGGATCGTCAGCTGCACAACGTGCTTACTGCTGCTGCAGTAGGGGCAGAAACCGTTGTAACCCATCAACCCGCACCTCTGACAGGCATGCACGGTAAATGCATCGGAACTGATCATCAGTCTCTCCAATAGCAGCTGGGTTGCGCCGTAGCCGATCAGGCAATCGCGTTCCATCTCGCCCAGACGCAGACCGCCGTCTCTCGAACGACCCTCGGTAGGTTGACGTGTGAGTACCGCGCGTGGTCCACGTGCACGTGCATGCATCTTATCCTGAACCATATGCTTCAGACGCTGGTAGTAGATCGGTCCGAAGTAGACGTAGCACTCCAGCGGTTGACCAGTGATGCCCGAAGTGAGCGTTTCTTTACCCGCGTAATTGTACCCGTTCTCAACGAGCAACGCAGACATGTCTTCGACTTTGCTGCCTCCAAAAGCCGTACCGTACTGCAACGTTCCCGTGATCACTCCCGCTTTTCCAGACAGCAGCTCGATCATTTTACCGACTGTCATACGCGACGGGAAACCGTGCGGGTTCATGATGATGTCCGGATTGATACCCTGATCCGTGAAAGGCATATCTTCCTGCTGCACGATCAGGCCGCAGACGCCCTTCTGGCCGTGACGGGAGGAAAACTTGTCGCCCAGCTCCGGTCGTCGCGTCTGACGAATCAGCGCTTTGATCAGCGTCTGGTCCGAATCGGTATCCGTAATCAGCACCTGGTCGATGTATCCGGACACGGGAGGCTTGTACGACAGCGGGGCCGACTTGTATGCCACCGATGCGGCCGCGTTGGACGCACCGATCATGATCGCCGCCGACGAGTTGTCGTTCGCGTTGACGGGCGTCTGCTTGTTGACGTACACATCGCCCTGCTCGACGCGCTCACCCACTCCGGCGATGCCGTCCGCTTCCAAAATGTCGTAACGCTTCTGTCGCTTGCCCGTACTGTCGTCGACCGGCGCGTCCGCCAACCGATCGTGCGTGCCGTTCGGATACTTGCGAATCACCGTAGACGATTTCTTCATCGTCTGGCTTCGTCCGAATCCTCGATCGAGCGACGCCTTGTTCAGCACCAGTGCATCCTCAATGTCGTAGCCCGAGTACGACATCACCGCCACCATCGCATTATTCCCGGCCGGTAGCTTGTCGTACCCAATCAATTCGATCGTACGCGATTTCACCATCGGCTGCTGCGGGTACAGCATCAGGTACAGAAGCGTGTCAATCCGGATCAGTTGGTTGTATCCGATAGCTCCTTGTCCTTGCTTTCCCATGGCGCACTGATAGGTGTTCCGAGGACTTTGGTTGTGATGCGGGTAGGGGATGAGGCCAGCGACGGCGCCGAGGATGGTGAAAGGTTCGATTTCGAGGTGGGTGGTGTACTGGGGCTTGATTTCGCGTTCGTACATGGCGATGTTGGCGTCGTTCTCCTCGTTGACGTCGACGTACTCGATGAGGCCGTTGGAAAGGAAGTCGTCGAAGCGACGCGCGCCGGACTTGAGCTGCTGCATGTGCGAGTCGGTAACGCGCGGCTGTCCGGTGATGGCGTCGACGATGATGAGCGGACGGCAGATGCGGCCGCCGTCCGAGGCGATGTAGACGGTCTGGTGGTGGTTGTTGGTGTAGATCGAGACGAACTCGGAGATGCGACCGGCACGGCGGAGACGACGGAACTGGTGTACGAAGCGCTGTGGGAAACGAGTGACACCCAGCACGTTACCGTTGAGGTAGACGACGAACGAGTCGGGACGGTAGAGCTCGGCGCCCGTAAGCAGGTGGATGTCTTCAACACCGAGGGTGAAGGCGATCCTTGCGATCGGCTCTTCTTCGACATCAGTGGTGATGTGCGTGGTGAGTGCAAGGTTTTTGACGAGACCACAGGCTTCACCCTCTGGCGTGTCTGAGGGACACAGCATACCCCACTGTGACGGTTGCAGCGCACGAGGACCAGATACCTTTCTGGTCTTTTCGAACTGCGAGCTGATTCTCGTCATCATACCGAGGGCAGCAATGAACGAGAGACGGCTGAGCACATGCGTGATACCGGCACGTTCCATCTTGAAACGTTTCAAGCTCCAATTGCCCGTCGAGATGGCTCGCACGAAACCGGCGGTGATGTAGTCGCCATTGAAGTGGAACTGGTTGAAGGCGTCAAACTCGACGGTCCTGTTGGGCTTCTTGAGCACCTTGTCGATGTTGATCTTGAGATCCGAGTTGAACTTCTTGAAGAGATCCTCAAAGAGAAGCGCCAGCAGCTGACCCGCCAGCTCGAGCCTCTTGTTTCCGACATAGTCACGGTCGTCTACCTTCTTCTCGTCCTGCATGGCCATGAGGACTCTGCGCACCATGGAGGCAATGTAGATGGCTTTGGGGCGGAAGTTGAGTCTCTCGACGGGCACGTGCGCCATGATGACGGTGGCGAGCACATCGAGAGCTTCCTCGGCGAGGGGACGTCGCATCGAGAGGGGTTTGCGTGACGCTTTGGCGCGAGTGCCGATGTAGTCGAGCGCCTGCTTGCGAGTGTAGATGCCGAGACGAGCGGCTTCCTCGAGGTTGATGGCAAAGAGCTCCTTGTGGATGTCGTCGTGGCCTGCGACGAGCTGGAGGATCTCGCGGTCGGCCTGAACGCCCATTGCTTTGAATGCGATGGCGATGGGGATGTCTTCGTGAAGCGAGTTGTGTTTGAGGTAGATCTTGCCGTGTTTTGTGAGGACGTACGACTTTGACTTGCGCTCGTGGGTGGACGAAGTGACCGAGGCGGAGACGGTACCCTTTTTGGAGTCCGCCTCGACAATGATCCTGTTCTTGCTGAGCTGCTCTTGGACGAGGATGACCTTTTCGGTGCCCTTGACGACGAAATATCCACCTGGATCCAAGGGACACTCGCTCATCTTTGCGAGCTCCTTTTCGGACTTGTTTGCGAGGACACACTTGTTACTGCGAAGCATGACGGGGATGCGCCCGATGGCGACGTTTTTACGACGGATGATCTTGCTGCCTCGAGTGTACTCGATGTTGACAAAGATGTGCGCCGAGTAGGTAATGTCTCGGAGTCGACATTCGTGTGGTGTAATGGGTCGTTGCAAAGCATCGCCGTCGTATCTGCGCGGCTCTCCCACGGTGATGTCAGTGTACTTGAGATAGAACTTGGGATCGATATCCGAGGTGATTTTTTCGTTGGCCTTGATGATGTTCTTGAGGTCGTGGTCGACAAAGTAGTTGTACGAGTCAATGTGCTGCTTGACCAGACCTTTGACCTGAAGGAAAGCGGGGACGAGCTCCCACTTGTCCTCGACGGCTTTGATGGGATCCATGAGGCCCTTGCCCTTGTAGTTGGCTGCTTTGAGTGCTGCGATGGGATCGCCAGAGGCCATATGCGGCAGGTGGCCGGAGGCTTGCGCCATCTCGGCGATGCTGGAAGGAAGCGCCATTGTCACGCCTCTTGCCAGTCACGGCCCCTGCCGAGCCCAACCGTGAAGGTGGTGATACTTTTACTGCAAGGCTGATGACGACAGAGCTCGAAGGGTATGTGAGCCTTTGCACCCGCCAGCTCGAGGAGCGAGGAGCTGAGCAAACGAAGAGTGACTAGGCCGGATTGGTTGATGTGGTGCTGAGAGGAATTGCGTCTACGCAGGTTCGTCGCAGCGCAGGGCTAAAGGAAGCTGACCTAGAACAAAAGTCGGACTGTCGAAAGTGCTTATGGGATCGAGTCGGAGTATCCGTAAAATCCTAGATAGAGAGAGAGCGGGTATTGGTGAAGCACGGCAACAAGGTCGAGGATGGTGAGTAATCGTGGGAAGAATGGCCAAATTTGTTTGCCTTTGCAACTCAATTTTCTTGACGCATTTTTTCTGCTGCACTTGCAAAAGTGACAGTTACATTGCCGCGTTCCGTAAAACTCAAGATCGGATCTGCCGATTGACTATAAGCTGAGCTCGCCGATACCTTTTGACGCGCTGTCGTCAGAGGCCGCAGAAGTCGCAAAGTCTGTGGAAGCCACAGCTGGATCGTCGTCACACATGCAGAGAGATGATTTTGGCTGACGCCGCCGCTCCTCTACGCCGAAAAAAAGGGTCTCAGCGTCGACTTTTGGTGCTGTCAGGAGCAACACAGATTCGTGTCAGCAACCTCCCTCAGTCTCGTCTACACTCATCTCGACCAGTCCATTCTTGGCATCCCGACTTTAGAGACTCGAGCTCGTAGGTTTCCGGCTGATCCGCAACAAGGAACGCTTCTAATTAGGACTTCATCATCGAGGGGACGGGATATCCGACCAGAACGCCGCCGATCTGCTTCATCGATCAAGTAATCGAATCACCATTCTTACAACCAGCTCAGCTTTCTCCGACTCAGCGCCTCAACATTCTTTGCCCGCATCTTACACATCGATAACACAGCTGAGCTCCAGATCGATCAAAGTTGAGCTCTCGTTCCCACCATGACCGTCGGCAATCCAGATACGTGGATAGAGCAGCTCCGACAATGCAAGTACCTCCCAGAACCAGACATCAAAGCGCTCTGCGAAATGGTCAGAGGCATCCTCATGGAGGAGAGCAACATTCAGCCCGTCTCGAGCCCTGTCACAGTCTGCGGCGACATTCACGGTCAGTTCTGGGATTTGCTGGAGCTCTTTAGAGTAGGAGGAGAGCCACCGGATACGTCCTATGTCTTTATGGTAAGTGCCCAAGAACCCTTCGTGTTTGCTCGTTCCTCTCTCGTAGAGTGCCGCTGACCCAACTTCCGCCACTCATTCCTGCTGTTCGTCACGCAACAGGGCGACTTTGTGGATCGAGGTTATTTCAGCTTGGAGACCTTTTCGCTACTTATGGCTCTCAAGGCAAGACACCCATCGCGCATCACTCTGCTCAGAGGCAACCACGAAAGTCGGCAGATCACGCAGGTTTATGGCTTCTACGACGAATGCCAGCGCAAGTACGGCAACGCCAATGTATGGAAAAGCTGCTGCCAGGTGTTTGACTACCTCAACCTCGCTGCCATCATCGACGGTCGCGTTCTCTGCGTTCACGGCGGCTTGAGTCCAGACGTCAGGACGCTGGATCAGATTCGCATCATCGCACGAGCCCAAGAAGTTCCTCACGAAGGTGCATTCTGCGACCTCATGTGGAGTGACCCAGACGACATTGACACCTGGCGAGTCTCGCCGCGTGGTGCAGGATGGCTGTTCGGAGGTGCGGTCACCAAGGAGTTCAACCATGTCAACGGGCTGTCTCTCATAGCTCGTGCTCACCAGCTCGTGCAGGAGGGCTACAAGCTCATGCACGACAACAACATCGTCACGGTGTGGTCAGCGCCAAATTACTGCTATCGCTGCGGCAACGTTGCTTCCATCTTTGCGGTCGACGATCTCATCGCGTACGAGAGCAAGAACTCGGCGTCTGCACTCACCGATTCAGCGCAGGGCGGGTCGAACGACGATCAGGATCCAGACGCAACAAGAACAGAGGCTGGGCGCGAAGGCGCAACAACAGGCGAAGCGGCTAAGGCAGCAAACAAGCCGTGGGAGGCAACACAGTCCAACTTTAAGATCTTTGACGCTGTACCCGATCAGACGAGGACGGTGACTTTGAATAGCCAGTACTTCCTCTGACCTGCTCTCAGAGCGGGCAAGCAGGGAACACGACGTCCTTATAGTCGTTCAAGCGTGTCCGGTCCCTCTGTATCAAAAGCACCACAGCCGGTGACGATTTTAAACCGCTCGGGATCGCAAAAAGTTGTGCGCTTTGGACGTACTCTAAAAGAATGTATTTGTAGCTCAATTCCCATCGACTTGCAGATTTCAGACAAAAATCCACTCGTAAACGGCGTGAAGAAGTTGATGCTTGCAAAAGAACAAAGAGTGAAGAGGTACAAATACAACTGGTGGGGATCAGGAGAGGGTATAAAGAATTGACGTGGTGCGGTCGAGACCAATGCAGGTGGCAACGAAAGACAAGGAGCGAAGGAAAACGATCAGGAAAAGTGGATACCCTTTTCGTGGAACGCAGCGAGCAACTTGAGCAAGTCGTCGATGTCCATCTTTGCTGCTCGGTCCTCTGCGCACTCGGTATCAATAAGAACCTGCTTAACCATGTCGGCAAAGTTGCCCTCCGGCATGATCTCCTTGACAGCACAGTATGTCTTGTAGTTGCTTTCCAGCATGTCAATGACTCCACGGGCGTCAAAGAAGCTCGCTCGAACTGTCTTGTTGCGGCGGGAAAAGACGATGCGTGTCAAACCGTCAAACTCTTCAAAAGGAATCGCAGGTGGCGGGTTGAGTGGCGTGATGCGCACAACGCTCGATTCCACCTGCGGTGGCGGTCGGAACGAGTTTCGTGAGACCTTCATGATGTGATCCACCTTGGAGTAGAGTTGCACGTTGGCCGAAAGACGACACCAGAGGCTGTCACCGGGTCGTGCGATGAGTCGCAGCGCAAACTCTCGCTGAAACATGAGGATGGCACATCGGAACAACGGTCGGTGGGAGAGCAGCTTGAAGACCAGCGGCGAGGAGATTTGGTAAGGAGTGTTGGAGATGCAGACGTCAAAGTAGGGCAATTCGGTCTTGCAGAAGTCGCCGATCATGATGTCCAGCTTGCGTTGTTCGGGTCTGAGCGTTGTCAGCAGCGCGGTGGCAGAGTGGAAGCAAAAGGGAGCAGGGAAAAGTCAGTTTCGAGTCAACCGACTTGCTTGCAGCAGCGGCAGCGGCAGCAACAGCATCTCTGCATCAGCCGAATTCCCATTATCTTCCACCAACACGGCAAAGTCGTCGTGAGAAGGATCAGCTATCTTGGAAAATTGCCGCATTGTCCGATTGCAAAGTCGGACTCGTACGAAAGATGGTAAATGAATTCGTTCATCATATAAAAAGACGGGTGGGAAGATGTGGCGAAAGCCGGTGGTGTCGACAAGGACGGCTGTTGCTGATGACGACGATGCTGCTGTTTCTGGGCATACTGCTGCTGTCTGAAAGCTGTGTACCTACTTTCCCTGGACACGCTTGCTCAATTCGGCAGCCATGCGTGGATCCATCTCTACGACGGTAGTCTTTTTCGCCTTTTCGAGGATGCGGACGGTCAAATTACCAGTACCTGGACCGACTTCGAGGACCATGTCAGTAGGTTTGAGGTTGGCCTTGTCGACGATACCTTGCGCGACGAGCGGGTTCTTGAGGATGTGCTGGCCGAACTTGTCCGTGTTGAAGATGGGATTCTTTGTAGTGGCGCTCGAGTTTTGGTTGGAAGCGTGAACGGCGTTGGAGCTGGAGGCAGCTGAGCGCGCTGAGCCTGGCCTGAGGCCGGCTGAAGGCTCGTGCTGCCTCGACAGCTTTGCAGACACTGCTCGAGGCATGGTTGACTCAGAGATGATGGTATGACGGCAAGAGGAAGAAGCTCTTTCTGCTCAACGTTTCCAAAAGCTCGTCAAAAGCCAAAATTTTCCCTTTTTTTTTTATTTTATTTTTTATTTTTATTTTTTTTCTCGGGAAAGGGTCCTCTCAACTTTTTCTTCTAACGGAAAAAGGAACTCGAGCTCGGTTCCGATTTTTTTCCCAGCTCGCTTTTGTTAGACCTCACAATTTTGTGCGGTTGAGCCATGCAACACCGCCGGTCATTGAAGAGCTTCGCGTTGGCAGTCAAAGGGAGAGAGCGAGAGACACACACAAGCAGAGAGCGTGACGCAGCCAGGTGAGCAGGAAGCACAGGGCAGCTGCTGCATCATCAACCGCGCTGTTGCTCGGCCAATCCGAAGAATTCCAACAGACAACTCTCACCAAGCTCACTTGGGCATCGTTGCGATACTCTCCTCTGTCAAGTCAGCTTCGGTCTTCAACACCTTACTTCACATCTGATCTATTCTCTCTTCGGCCATCCTCCGACCACCTCGCGACTTGACGAGACGAGGTCGTCGATTTGCTCGCGCGCCCACAAAGCATCAACTCAGCCATCGCAACACCGCCGATCGCAGCATCCGAGGACAGGTCCATCTCGTCTCAAAGGCTTTCGCTTGACATCGGCGTGCCCTTACCAAAGGGCAATCACAGCGCTCATCATGAGCCGACCTCGTTTCTTCAACGCTCCTCGAAAGGGCGAGAACTTTGAGCTGCGCGCCGATCTCAACTCGGAATACCGCGATCGCAGAAAGGATGCCATCAAGCGTGTCATCGCAAACATGACCGTAGGCAAGGACGTCAGCGGTCTATTCCCAGACGTGCTCAAAAACATGCAGACCGAGGACCTCGAACAAAAGAAGCTCGTCTATCTATATCTCATGAACTACGCAAAGACGCAACCCGAGCTCGTCATCCTTGCCGTCAACACCTTTGTCAAGGACTCCGAGGACCCAAATCCGCTCATTCGCGCCCTCGCCATCCGCACCATGGGCTGCCTGCGTGCAGAAAAGATCATCGACTACCTCTCCGACCCGCTGGAAAAGTCGTTGCGTGATGAGAACCCTTACGTCCGCAAGACAGCCGCCATCTGCGTCGCCAAACTCTACGATCTCAAGCCCGAGTTGGCGGTGGACCGAGGTTTTGTCGGCATGCTCAAGGATATGGTGGGAGATAGCAACCCCATGGTCGTAGCAAACGCAGTCACCGCCCTTACCGACATTCACCAGACCGCACTCGAAAACGATCCTACGGGCCAGTCCGCCGTCTTTATCATCGACTCGGACATCCTCACCAAGCTTCTTATCGCACTCAACGAATGCACCGAATGGGGTCGTATCGCCATTCTCAATTCACTCGCGCGCTACCGTGCCCGCGACGAGAAGCAAGCCGAACACATTTGCGAGCGTGTCATGCCGCAATTCCAGCACGCAAACGGCAGCGTCGTCCTCGGTGCTGTCAAGGTCGTTCTCATCCACATGGCCAAGGTGCGCAACAATGACGAACTCATCAAGCAGCTCGTGCGCAAGATGGCACCACCTCTGGTCACCCTCATTTCGTCCGCTCCCGAAGTCCAGTGGGTCGCGTTGCGCAACATCAACCTCGTGTTGCAAAAGCGCCCGGACATTCTGCAAAACGAGCTGCGTGTGTTCTTCTGCAAGTACAACGACCCATCCTACGTCAAGCTCGAAAAGGTCGAAATCATGATCAAGCTCGCCAACGAGCGCAACGTCGACATGCTCCTTTCGGAACTCAAAGAGTACGCCTCTGAGGTCGATGTCGACTTTGTACGCAGAGCCATTCGTGCCATCGGTCAGTGCGCCATTAAGATCGACGCTGCCGCAGAAAGGTGTGTCCACGTGTTGCTTGACCTCATCGCCACCAAGGTCAGCTATGTTGTTCAGGAAGCGGTCGTCGTCATTAAGGACATCTTCCGCAAGTACCCGCACAACTACGAAGGCATCATCCCCGCCTTATGCTCGAATCTCGAAGAGCTCGACGAGCCCGAGGCCAAAGGTTCGCTCATCTGGATCCTGGGAGAATACGCAGACAAGATCTCCAACGCCGAAGACCTGCTCGCGCACTTCCTCGACTCGTTCACCGACGAGCCGTACCAGGTGCAATTCCAAACGCTCACCGCCATCGTCAAGGCCTTCCTCAAAAAGCCCGACAGCAGCTTGGCGCAGCAGATTGTGCAGCAGGTTCTGGAAAAAGCGACCAAGGAGTGCGACTCGCCCGACTTGCGCGATCGCGCTTTCATCTACTGGCGTCTTCTCTCGTCGTCCGACTCGGCTGCGGGGAGGAACGTCATTCTCGCCTCGCGTCCACCTATCTCGATCCCGCTCACTACCGTTCCACCAGCAGTGCTCGACGAGCTTGTCTCGGAGCTCTCGAGTCTGGCCAGCGCCTACCACAAGCCAGCGGCGACTTTTATCGGCAAGGCGAGGTTTGGCGCCGACGGTGTGCGCAATGGTCAAGTCGGCGATGCGGAGAACGACATTACACGCGAAAAGGCGCTCGCGACCGTGGTGCAGGGACAAAAGTCGGAGAACTTGCTCGATTTCGGTGATGACGACGTCGATATCCCCACCACCGCCGGAGCGGGCGCAGGAAACAGCAACGGCGCAGGAGCACTGGGAGCGCTCGCAGGACTGGACGACCTGATGATGGGCGCCAGCATCTCTTCACCCAGCGTGGGATCCGGTGGCAATGGCGCAGCAGCATCAGCATCGACAGGCGGTGGACTTAATGACCTGCTGGGACTGTTTGACGCTGCACCGGGTGCTGAAGAGCCGGGAGCGCAGAGCGGCGTGCAAGCATTGAAGGCTCTTTCTGCGACACCCGCCAACACGTTCGGCTCGCCAATGACGCCGTCGTCAGCTAGTCCTGCGCCGACATCAGCGTCAGTCACCACGGCTAAGCCAGCTTCGACTTCAGACGATTTGCTAGGCCTGTTTTGAATAGATTCACGCAATGCAGCACTTTTTTTTTTTTTTTTGAACTTGGCACTTTTTCATCAGACGAAACTCACCAAGTGTACGGTGACCGAAACATTGTAGATTGTAGCTGTGTGTGTGTATGGGTGGTGGTATGATACAGGGCGCGATGTTCAAACAGAGAGTTCAGCCTTGCCAGCGCCCTGAATAGCAGCTTTGTAGGGCTCGATGGCGGGGCGGACCCATTTGGCGAGGAAGCTGTCGACCTGCTGTTCTGCGCGGCCGGTGAACGACTTAGGATCCAACAGGCTGTCCATCTGGGGCAAGATAGGTTGGAAGTAAGGGTCATCTTTGATTCTGTCGATGAGGTCGTTTTCCTTTCCGTGTTCCTTGACCTGAGCGGCGGCCTGGTGGGACAGGACACGGATGCGTTCGTGGCACTCCTGGCGGTCTCCGCCGGCACGGACTATGGCCATGATGACGTTTTCCGTGGCCATGAAGGGAAGCTCGCTCTGGATGCGACGGGCGATGATGGCGGGGTAAACGACGAGACCTTCGGAGACGTTTTGGAGGATGGTGAGGATGACGTCGGCGGTGAGGAAGGCTTCGGGGATCGAGAGGCGGCGGTTGGCCGAGTCGTCGAGCGTGCGCTCCATCCATTGGGCACCGGCAGTCTCGCGGGCAGAGTTGACGGCGTTGCCCAACCATCGGGCGAGACCACAGATACGTTCGGAACGCATGGGGTTGCGCTTGTACGCCATGGCCGACGAGCCGATCTGGTCCTTTTCGAAGGGTTCCTCAACCTCCTTGAGGTGGCAGAGGAGTCGGATGTCCGTGGCCATCTTGAGTGCAGAGGCGGAGAAGGACGAGAGGCTGTTGAGCACGTCAATGTCGACCTTGCGCGAGTAGGTCTGACCGGTAACAGGCATGGCGTGAGGGAAGCCAAAGAGCTCGGTAACGCGCTCGTCGAGCGCCTCGACCTTGGCGTGGTCGCCGTCGAAGAGGGCGAGGAAGGAAGCTTGAGTACCCGTGGTGCCCTTGACACCTCGGAAGCCAAGGTCGTCGCGGGCACGCTGGATATTTCGCAGATCCCACAGCAACTCCTGGATCCAGAGCGTAGCGCGCTTGCCGACGGTGGTGAGCTGCGCAGGCTGCATGTGGGTGAATCCAAGCGTGGGCAGAGCCTTGTGCTTGTCAGCAAAGGCAGCGAGACGCTCAATGACAAGCGCCAACTTGGGAAGCAGCAGATCGAGACCCTTGCGGAGGAAGACGAGGTCGGCGTTGTCGGTGACGTAGCACGAAGTGGCACCGAGGTGGATGAAGCCTGCAGCCTTGGGAGCGACAAGACCGAACACGTGGACGTGGGCCATGACATCGTGCCTCCTGCGCTTCTCCTCTTCGGCAGCGAGGGCCATCTGACGCTCATCGAGGGTGAGGTTGGCCTTCATCTGGTCGATGGCATCTTGCGGGATGTCGAGGCCCAACTCGCGCTCGGCGATGGCGAGGTTGAGCCAGAGCTCACGCCAAGTGGAGAAACGAGTAGCGTTGGAGAAGAGACCGGACATCTCCTTGGACGCATATCGCGCCGAGAGAGGCGACTGCCACGATTCGAAGGAAGCCATTTTTGCGAGATGTGCGGCTGAGTTGATCGACGAATGATGGAGGTATCCAACAAGGCGGGGGAGAGCTCGAGCTCAAAAGATGGAGTCAGTCAAGAGATGCGGCCAATCACGGCTGCAAAAAAATATCAGAAGCAACGTTTATCTTGAAATTCATTTTTTGGGTTTTCTTCTTCTTTTCTCCCGACAGTGAGAAACCTAACAATAACGAAAAATCGCTACCGAATTTCGTGGACGAAACTTGTAAGGGTCTAACAACGGTATATCTCAAAACCCAAACCTCACCGTCCTTCGGGATGAGGTGGAAGGTGCGACGCCAGGCTGAGCTCTAAAATCCGGCAAGGCGAAATCAGAAATTGTGGCACGAGCCCTCTTGCTCAATCTTGCCACGTCAGGCTCGCCCACATTTTCTTCCTGGCGCGCACCCGCCGCCTCTGTGCCTGTGCACCTTTACAACGGGGTCCACACAAGCAAGGAGAGCACGGGCTGCTCGACTGGAATGTCTTGCTTGAGGTCTCGGTGATGATCCTTAAAACACAACCGCTTTTGCTTCCATCAACACCACCACCACCACCATCTCCTCCTACTTTTCTTTGTCTTGGTAGAGCAACCTTTCTCTCAAGATGCGATTCTCTCGTTCCGCTATCGCGGCCGGTCTGGCTACCGCCGCCACCTTCATGGCCGCTGAGGCTTCCTCGTCCGACGTCCTCGTGCTCGGCAACGGCAACTTTACCGAAAACGTTCAGAACGAGGTACGTACCGTACTCTTCCTTGCTGGAACTGAAAAGAGCTCGTCGCTGACCTAGTTTATCACTCTCTTGTTGATCCTCGCCCTCGACAGGCCTTGATGCTCGTCGAGTTCTACGCCCCTTGGTGTGGACACTGCAAGGCGCTCGCCCCCGAGTACGAAAAGGCCTCCACCGAACTGCTCGCCGACAAGATCAAGCTCGCCAAGGTCGACTGCACCGAAGAAAACGCCCTGTGCGCCGAGCACAACGTTGAGGGCTTCCCCACGCTCAAGGTCTTCCGCAACGGCTCGCCCTCGGACTACAACGGCAACCGCAAGGCTGACGGCATCGTCTCGTACATGAAGAAGCAGGCTCTCCCCGCCCTGTCCACCCTCACCGCCGGCAACTTTACCGAGTTCAAGAGCAAGGACCGTGTCGTCGCCATCGCCTACCTCGACTCTTCCGACGAGAAGCACCTCGCTGCCGTCAACGCCGTTGCCAACAACCTTCGCGACAACTACCTCTTCGGTGTCGTCCACGATGCCTCGCTCACCGAAAAGGCCGGCGTTTCGGCTCCCGCCTTTGTGGTGTACCGCCAATTCGACGAGCCCGAGGTCAAGCTGGACAGCAAGTCGCTCAACGAGGAGCAGATCACCAACTTCCTCAAGGCCGAGTCGATTCCTCTGATCGACGAGCTCAACGCCGAGAGCTTTATGAGCTACGCCGAGTCTGGTCTTCCGCTCGCCTACCTCTTCTCGGACCCCGAGTCCAAGGACCTCGAGTCGCACGTCGAGTCGCTCAAGCCGCTTGCTAAAGCCAACAAGGGCAAGCTCAACTTTGTCTGGATCGACGGTGTCAAGTACTCTGCTCACGCCAAGTCGCTCAACATCCAGGGCGAGGACTGGCCCGCGTTTGCCGTTCAGGACATTGAGCAGAACCTCAAGTACCCGCTCGAGGACCTCTCGGGTGACCTTGTTGCTAAGGTGACCGACTTTGTTTCGCAGTACACCAACGGTGCGCTCAAGCCCTCGGTCAAGTCGGAGCCCATCCCCAAGGACCAGGACGGCCCCGTTCACGTGCTGGTCGCCGACGAGTTTGACGCCATCATCGGTGACGACACCAAGGACAAGCTGGTCGAATTCTACGCTCCCTGGTGCGGTCACTGCAAGAAGCTTGCCCCCACTTACGACACTCTGGGTGAGAAGTACAAGGCACACAAGGACAAGGTGCTCATCGCCAAGATGGACGCCACCGCCAACGACATTCCTCCCTCGGCTGGATTCCAGGTTCAGTCGTTCCCCACCATCAAGTTCCAGGCAGCTGGCAGCTCGGACTGGATCGAGTTCACCGGTGACCGCTCGCTCGAGGGCTTTGTTGATTTCATTGCGCTCAACGGCAAGCACAAGGTGTCGGTCGATCTTGAGCCTATCAACGCTACTGATGCTGAGCAGGCCGCTCCTGCCAAGGAGGCTCCTCACCACGAAGAGCTTTAAGCGTCTCAAAGCTTGCTCTTGGCCTTGGTTTGAACGTGCATCGTTCGGCAATGCAATCTTGTTGACGATGCGCGACCGCTGTTCACCGGTAATTGCTTGGCTCTTACACACTAATTCATCATCGTTTCCCGCTTGCTGCTTGATCGTTCAGATAGTGTGTGTTTGAGAGCACGGGTGAGAAAGGCAAGACCGGGCCGATTGCTGGGCATGCCCGACCGAGAAGGTCGTCGTCCGAAGGCACGTATTGGAGATCGGTCCAACAGCGCAGCCGAGAATAAATCTGAAGATGTTAGGTCTATGATTGAGTTGCTTGGAATTGGCGGCAACGTGCAGCGGGCGACTCACCGGTCTCAGACTGTGCTGCGTGTCAAAGTTTTTTTTTTTTCTTTTTTTTTCTTTTTCTTTTTTTTTTTTTTTCTTTTGGCCGAAGAACCGTGCGGTGGCAAGGCGCAGACAGAGCACTTTGTAAATTCAACTCCAACACAAACCAAGAAAAATAGAAACTGGAAGAAGAAACGCAAAATGGCTCAGAGGGGGTATCAAAAGTCATGGATTTTCGAGAATCCGAAAAGTTTCTTGGGCTCCCAAGTTAAGAATTTTCGTATTTTTAAAAGTCCCGAATTTTTGATACCCCCTAATTTTTGCCTTTTGCACGCGCAAAATTCTGGCTGAGCCTACACAGAAACACAAGTCACGCACGCTCACTAGCACCCGCCTTCTCTTCTCACCACATACCCTTCCGTATCCGTCACCCTCCCTTCACTCATATACCAAAAAATGGCTCCTATCGGGCAGCTCTACGGCTACGTCGGCCACTTCAAGGTCGACCGCGTTCTCGCTGCCGCCGCCTACAACGGTCTCGAGATCGAGGTCGTCGAGACCAAGGCTCTCGCTGGCGACACCAAGAAGCCCGAGTTCCTTGCCCTCTTCCCTTACGGCAAGATCCCCGCCTTCAAGGGCACCGACGGCTTCAGCCTTACCGAGGGCAAGGCCATCGCTCGTTACGGTAAGTTTTGCTTTTCGTTTCTCAGCCAGTCGTCGCTTTGCTCCATCGTCTCTTCGCCCACTGTCGTTTCATTGCGGATACGAACACAACCTCCGCTTTTTGCCACACTTCAAATGATGAGATTATCTTTTACAGTTATCCCTGTCCGAATCATCCATGTCGAGGATACTTTTTTTCAGCATAATGCCCTGACTCTTTCCTCGTTGCAGCAGCCTAGTTGCACGAGACGATGGAGTAGACGATGAAGCGGCGCATTTGGCATGTTGGTTTCACAGATCAAGTCAAGCTGACCTCTCTGCTCTTCAATTCTGTTGTTGCGCACCATATCTCGCAGTTGCAGGCCTCGCTGACAACGCCAAGCTCCTCGGCACTGACGCCAAGTCGGCTGCTCTCGTTGACCAGTGGATCTCGTTCGCTGACGACGAGATCCTTGCCCCCGCTCTCCAGATCTACCTCCTCTGCAAGGGTATCCTCGCCTACAACAAGGCCGGCGAGCAGAAGTCTTGGGAGTCGCTCGACCGCGCCTTCACCTACCTCGAGTCTGTGCTCAAGAAGAAGACCTTCCTTGTTGGTCACCGTGTCACCCTTGCCGACCTGACCGTCGTTTCGGACCTCAAGTTTGTCCTCTCCAACGTCGCCGGTACCAACTTCCGCTCCAAGTACCCCAACACTGTCCGCTACTTCAACACTGTCACCAAGCAGCCCCAGGTGCTCAACGTGTTCAAGGAGGTCACTTTCGCCGAGGACAACGTCAAGTTCACCCCTCCCAAGAAGGAGGAGAAGCCCAAGGCCGCCCCCGCTCCCAAGGCCGAGAAGCCCAAGGCTGCTCCCGCGCCCAAGGACGACGAGGATGACGAGCCCAAGCCGGCTCCCAAGCCCAAGAACCCCTTGGACGACCTGCCCAAGTCGTCGTTCAACCTGGACGAGTGGAAGCGCACCTACTCGAACGAGGAGACGCGCGAGGTTGCCCTACCCTGGTTCTTCAAGAACTTTGACTCGGAGGGATACTCGATTTCCAAGCTCGACTACAAGTACAACGACGAGCTCCAGGCCGTGTTCCAGAGCAACAACCTCATCGGCGGTTTCTTTGCCCGTCTCGAGGCCAGCCGCAAGTACACCATGGGTACCCTCGGTGTGTTTGGTGAGAACAACAACAACCTCATCTCTGGTGTGCTGATCACCCGTGGTAAGGACCCCAAGAGCGTGCTGGAGGTCGCTCCCGATGTTGACTCGTACGACATTACTCCGTTGGACATCAGCAAGCCTGAGGACAAGAAGTTCTTTGAGGACATGATGGCTTGGGAGGCTACGATTGACGGCAAGGCCTTTGCCGATGGTAAGATCATGAAGTAAAGAGCTGCTTCTGTTTCTTGTTAGATTTTTCCCCCACTGATTGCAATGCGATGACTATTGTAACTGATCTATCGAAGTGTGTGTGTGGTGTGGTAGGTGTGAATGAGTTGTTGAGGTGTTGAGATGGGCTGGAAGGCGAAGCGAAGTGGAAAGTGTGGTTTTTTTTGAGAGCACCTGAAATCGGGAGCCAAGAAAAATATCGGGGTGACGCAGAGCCCACACGTTAAAGAGGGGCGACGCATGGACCCCCGCTCGCGCTCTCCAACTCCCCTTCTCCACTCCACACGTCTACTCACGTCTTGAGCCGACTAATAACATATGGGTACGTCTCTTTTGTTCTCACCTTACACATCTCGCCTCTCTCTCTCTCACCTCTTTCTGTCAAAAGAAGAAAAAGAGGATTTCAGAGTAGGATGACTGACGCGGTCTCGACGGAGGGGATCTTTTCAGGTCTTGCATTGTGGCTTGTACCTGCTACGTCTTCGGGGTTCACTGATGCTGTGGGGGAGGAGATGGGGCGGTTGAGGGAGGTGAATCGGGGGGTTTGTTCGGGGGAGTTTGGGATACATGCTACTTTGCTTGCGGGGTTGGGGGTAGGGAGGTGGATGGGGAGGGGTTGAGGGATGTAGTTGTCGAAGCTGTTCGGGTGTGGAAGAAGGATCGACGTGGAGAGGGGGGAGGTCTGACTGTGGGTTTGCAGGACGTCACGACGAGGGGGAGCTATTTTCAGGTACGTTTTCCTCACCATCCCCTCCTCCGTCTACCACACCTCTCACAGGAAAGCTGACACTCGGAACAAAGAAAGTAGTGCATCCTCATCTCCCTCACTTCCTCTCCACCCCTCCTCTCCCTCCACCAAACCACCCGCCACCTAGTCAACCACCACTTCCCCCCACCCCCTCCTCCTCATCCTCCTCGCCAGAACATTACTTCCCACACATCTCCCTCCTCTACGCCTCCCTCACCCCATCCCAAACCTCACAACAGATCACCCAAATGCGTCAAAACGGTACCTTCTCACCTCACAACGATGGCATCAATTTCAAAGGTTTCACTCAGGTCCAATTTGAATCCATCGACGTATACGATTGTACCGGTAGGCCTCAAGACTGGGTCAAACTGCATTCTGTTCCACTCTAAAACCCACTGATCTCAACGCAATTCATTTACGACCATTCGAAGGTGTGCACACTTTAGGGAAAAAATTTAGGAGAGAAAGAGATGCATTTTTTTGTGTTCATGATCCACCCCCGCCAACTTGCGCTAGGAATGCGAAAGGACGAGAGAACCACGAAAAGAAGGTGTGGGTGTGTGGGTGTTTTTGTAAACGCAACTGAACGACGAAAGGTTGGGGTCCTACCGTGTGATCAGTCGGCCTACGAATGAAGTACAAAAAGGAACAGGCGGATTATGCCGTCCTTTACACCTTGCATGGGGTGCATGGGAGAGTATATGTGTGTGTGCGTATGTGTCGTGGTGGTGTGAGGGTAATGTCGAGACCAGAGAAACCAAGGAAAAGCGGAGGAGCGAAGCGAAAACGCTTACTTCAACTTCTTCTTGGGTCGGAGCTGCGACGAGTGACCGCACTTGCGCTTACGGCAGTTAGTGGCACGAGGAGGCAAGCGGGCGTAGCACTTGCGGCAGATCTGCTTGTCGCAGTTATACTTGCCGGCGAGCACCTTGAGCGAAGGCTCAATGATACCACCACGCAGACGGAGGACAAGGTGGAGAGTCGACTCCTTCTGGATGTTGTAGTCCGAAAGCGTGCGGCCGTCCTCGAGCTGCTTGCCGGCGAAGATCAGGCGCTGCTGGTCAGGGGGGATGCCCTCCTTGTCCTGAATCTTGGCCTTGACATTGTTGATGGTGTCCGAGGACTCCACCTCGAGGGTAATGGTCTTACCTGTTGGTTGGCGGAAGAGTGAATTAGGGATGGAGAGGAAACAGAGGGTCAATATGTCGTGGTTGGCAGGAGGAGAGATCGGCACCACAGAGGATCCATCGGTTTGGATCCATCGCATCGCAGCTTCATCACGTCCAATCTTCCAACAAGCTCCTTCATCAAGTCCCTAGATATGCCCCAAAACCATTCTTTGTCCTCAGCGTCCGGGGCAGTCCTCCTGTTCTAGCACTTGACCGTGCAGATCGACCAGGAATAGACAAAAGCGCCATTAAAGCTGTGGCGGCCAAGCAATTGTCCTACCTCCTGTGTCCACCGTGATCCTGAAGCGAGGTAACCACGTCCTCATATGTCCTGTACTCCAGGTCTCCCGCTTGTTTCTATGTATGTCTTCCCACTTCCACGTTGAACAGTACCTAATGTCGGCCCGTTGATTGCAACAGGGGGGGGGGGGCACATGGCGTCGATCCCAGTCCAGACCATTCTCTGTCCCACGAATCCTGTTCCGCTTCTCCCTTGTTTGCTCTGTATGTTTTCTGTTACATGTCTTTACTTCTCCGTACTCCAAATGTAGATGTGCTGGCGACGCGATGCGATGCGATGGTTGGAATCGAATGTCTCCCTTACGAATGTAGAGCGCAGAATACTAACCCGTCAGAGTCTTGACGAAAATCTGCATCTGTGTAGATGTGATGCGGTTGTTGCAGTAGATGATTGTAGATGTGCACAATGGATGCGATGCGAATCAGCAAATGGTCGAGATGAGAGTGACAAGACGAGTCGTTGCAGCACAAGAAGGTCGAGGTCGAAGTGATAAAGACGTAATGTTGAACTGGTCGAGTCTTTTGCCCGCTGCAATGAGTTGAAGGTGTCGGGAATTCGTTCCAAAGCGCAATAGTCGGCCGAGGCGCTCCTGCGTGCGTATCTGTGTACCGTTACATCGATGTGCTGGATGTCGAACGTGTTGTAGAATATGCTTACCTTGCTGGATGGATCTGGTGTGGGTGACGATGACGGAGATCGTTGTCAAGAAGCGATTGCGACGACGAATGAGTTGGGGCAGCGCTCTCGACTGGCGCTTGGCCGACTTGGGCTGTCTGTGACTGACTGCGCTGCTCAGTTGCGAATTTCAGCAACCAGCCTTGACAGCAGTCTCCCGGAGCTTGGTGGAATTTCGAGGTTGCAGAGCCACTATCTTGGCGTCACCCTGTCGCGCGACGACTCAGCTCAGCCAAAATTCCTCATGCCAGCCGGCCTGCGAGCGGGTCTGAGACTGCACGTGATCTGGCTTCACAGCTATCATGCTGAACTCGCCTTCCTTCACCAGCAATACGACACATCATCCCCACCCAAACCCCTGATCACAATGCCTTTCGCCATGTATGCAGATGTATTGCGCTCTTAGATCGCCTAGTAGACTCTATGAGCAGAATCGACGTCTTTGGGTGATGCTGAATGACGAATGTTTGGCCTAAAGGCGGCGAAGTCAAAACTGTAAAGGCTCGGCCGAGCTTTCCTGGGCGTGACGATTTTCGGCTAGATACCATTTGTTAGACCAGAAGTCGAATTTTAGGAAAAAAGAAACAAAAAAGGATCTACGATGATATGCGCATCGGGGAATTATGGATCGGCAAATATTCGGATTTTAGCCAAATTTTAACCGAAGAAAAAAGGACATCATTTTTCCTCCACCTCAGTCTGCACGCTTCAAAAAAGTGGTGGCAACAGCTCAGCAGGACAAGCTCTGCAAAATTTCGAAATTTTCGGCAAGCATGACAAACTGAGCTTTTCTTGCTGTCCCCGCATTTGCCGTGTGTTGCTATCTATCGTCACGGTCATCACTCCTGCTTGCCTTACCACCACAACCAACAGCTCTGGCATCGCCTAGCACACACCCGCTTGCACCGATTCCTCAACAACTTGCTTTGCTTCGCAGCTTCGTCAGCACCGCCTATCAGCACCACCATCATAACCCATCGGCCCGCCCAACATGGCCACCATCGTGGGATCCTCGAGCGGCGAGCCGTCTTCGGCACCGCAGTACGACCAGGTTTACGACGATGATACCCCTCTCTTCACATGTCTCTCATGCAGCATCGCCTTCCCCAACCCAGAGGATCAGCGAACGCACTACCGCTCCGACCTGCATCGATACAACATGAAGCGTCGTGTGGCCAACCTCCCACCGGTCAAAGCCGATGTCTTCAACGCAAAGATCCTCGAACGGCGTGCTGCTCTCGCCCAGGAGGCGCAGACTGCGGTCACACTGGACAAGTGCGAGGCGTGCGATAAGAAGTTTGCCTCGCAGAATGCGTACCGCGACCATCTCAACTCGAAAAAGCACAAGGAGAACCTCGCCAAGCTTGAGAAGAAGGCGGCTGCCACAGCAACTCAAGCTCACGCAGGCGCGGCAACGACCGAGTCCAACGGCGAACAGGTGCCTCTCGTCTTCCGTGTGCCTAAACCTGCCACCGAAGAGACCTCCACATCCACACCAGCACCGGCATTGACCAGGACAACCACGGACGCAGCGATCGTGGCTGCCGAGAAGAAGCAAAGCGCACGTGATGCACTCATGGTTTCAGAGGATGCCACCGAGGAGCAGATCCAGGCGGCCATCGATGCCAAGGTCGCCTCATCACGGCGTATCGACCCGACACACGAGTGCATCTTTTGCGCTAAGTCTGGCTTTGCCGAGCTCAAAGACACGCTTGCGCACATGTCCAAGACGCACGGCTTCTTCATCCCCGACTCGGAGTACATTGTCGACCTTCCTGGGCTGGTTTCGTATTTGGCAGACAAGGTCAGTATCGGTAACATTTGTCTATATTGCAATGGCCGCGGCAAGGGCTTCCACAGTGTCGAGTCGGTGAGGAACCACATGTTGGACAAGTTCCACTGCAAGATCGCGTATTCCGACCAGGAAGATCAGCTCGAGTTGGGTGATTTCTACGATTTCACCAGCTCATATCCTGCTGATGAGGATGAGGAGTGGGAGGATGCGGATGGCGACGATGGTGATAACATGGAAGTCGAAGGCGAGGGTCAGGTTCTCGATCTTACCACCTCCAAGTCCTCGGGCGCTGACGAGGAGCGCGACAACCAGATCCGCTACGGCGATTCCGAACTTGAACTCGTCCTCCCCTCTGGCGCACGTCTGGGTCATCGCTCGCTGCGCCGCTACTACCAGCAATCTCTACGCGAAACACCTATGGGTTCCAGCGCTGCGGACCAAAACGACCTCTCGCGCAGATACGGCGGTGGCGGAGCACTCGCCCGTCGCCTTATCGCAGAGAGCGGCATGGGCCACCACGATGGAGACGGCACACTGGTCACCGGTCGTCACGGTCAGGTGATCAAGGCCAGGAATAGGGGCGAAGCTAGGGAGGCCAAGAAGCATATCACTGAGTTTAGGGATAGGAATAGACGCGAGCAGTACAAGACCAAGATCGGATTCAGGAACAACAACCAGAAGCACTTCAGGGATCCTCTTCTGCAGTAAGCTGCGTCGGGTTTTTGCTTGGTTTCAAATGGCATTTCATTTCTTGATGGTCAGGCGAAAGTGGTCGTGGTCAGAGCACGTGAATTACTGCAAGTGAGACGGAGGGTATAGGTACATTTTGATGAGAAATCAGTCGAGCTTGGTCGACTGCAGTTGGGCTGTCAGTTCGTTTGCCGTTGCGTTGGCAGCAGCGGTGGCGGTGGTGCGAACTTTACGTTTGGACGAAACGAGCATTGCGCCGATGAGCAGGTTCCACGCCTGATCGAGCGTCGACCAGAAGCTCCACGAGACGATGCCGAGCGCTACGCCGTTTTTCCACACGGCCTGGATGGTTTGCAGGCAGTCGAGAAAGGAGCGCGTTGACAGGGTTGACATGGCTTCGACGAGGTCTGCCGATGACAGGCTGGAGGGGTCTTGGCGGAGTTGTGAGGAGGCTTGATTGGAAGTGGTGGTGGCGGTGGAGGAGCTGTGCTGGGCGAGAGCACGCTTGGTGAGATACGCGACAATGTGCTCCAGTGGCAGCAGTTCGTGCAGGAGCGACGTGGTGGATTGTGAGTAGAGCCAACGCATGATGGTGTTGAAGTGTCGAACGGATGGGACGCGGAGTGCGAGCGTGGGCGTATGGCGGATCACTTTACCGTGCTGCTGTGTCTCGTTCGAAGCTGGCAGGAAGGGAATAGAGACGCACTGCAGAGCCAACACCTGGCCATGGACAGCATACAGCGTGGCTGCTTCGCTGTCCGAGTGCACGGCGAGCAGATGCGTCGGTGGTCGCTGAAGCGTGCTCACCCACTCGGTGACGTCGAGAGGGATGCTCTCGGGCAGCGGCTCACCGGGCACAATACGCGACAACAGATAGTCCTTGTTAGCGTTGAGGAACGTCTCGGTTTGATGGTAGAGACTGCTTTTGCCAAGACGCGCCGTCTCGAGGAACTGCGTTAGATAGTAGTCGGGTGTCACCGCGTGTCGCTCGACTTGTCGTGCCTCGGCGAAGAAGTGGTGGCGAGAAAGATGCGCGACGAGATCCTCGTACGGAGAAGAGTTGGGCTTCAAGCGAGGCGTGGGGAGCTTTTGAGGTACCTTGACGCTGTACCGCTCGCCCTTGAGTGTGACCGAAGCTGAGTGACCGAGAAGCGAGCCGATGTTGCTGGCCTTAGACGCCGAACGAGTGCCAGCAGCAATGTCTTTGTTCGAGGGCGAGCGTACTTTTTTCGAAGATAACGTTGCATGTTTAGAGCTGAGCTTCGGAGACAGAGACGTTGAACGGACAGCGGCAGCTTGTTGCCTCGCGAGCTTGCTGATGTTGGTGTCGACAGCCTGGAGCGGACGGACGGAAGAAGTAGGGAAGGTCAATTTGCCATCGGCAGGCTCGCTTCTTTGAATGCTGAGCTGATTGACGGCGCGATCTGCAAGACAAGTTCGTTTGGAGGGTTTGCTTTGAGACGCAGCTGGCTTTGACGAACCAGCGATGGTGGTGAGGGTGTGGGAGGAGTTGGAAGATTGAGCCGAGTTGGCTTTGAGCCCAGCGAGAGGGCTTGCTTGAAAGCAGGCGTCACAAGCATGGTGACGAGGGAGTAAAGGCAGACAGAGGGATGGTTTGCAGGAGCACCGGATGTGCAAGGAAGGAGATTGTGTGTATGTATGCTAGTGACGAGCTACAGGAAGATCAAGGAAGTTGGTCATAGAGCAGAGGGCGGACATCGATGCGAATCCTGGTCTGTATATATGCTGCATCACTCTGGAGTCGAGCGGTCGAGGATCCGATGGGCAATCAAGCATGGGAAAAGGCACATCTTGATGAGGGTCTTGACAGGTGTGGCCGCCGATAAAGGTTGCATATCGACTCCTGTTCATTTGTGCAGAGTTCCACTCTCTGCAGCACCCCAGTGCGTGTTGCTGAGTCAAAGCGCGACGACGATCTCCCACCAGCTCTCGAGGCAGCTCGACGCTGCATTTGACTTCATCGCAACGCCCACGTCGAGAAAAGCCAAGCTCATGATCCAAAGGGTGAGCTCTCGACAGAGACAATGGCCCACCCTTTTTTTTTTTTTTTTTTTTTTTTTTTTTTTTTTTTTTTTTTTTTTTTTTTTTTTTTTTTGATGAATGTGTCGTTGAGCTGATCAAGTCTTGATTTTTGTCTACTAAAAAGCTAGAAGAAAAGAGAAAAAGGGTGAGTTCGAGATTAATCGCGCTAAGCGTATGAATGTGCCACTGCCCTAATCAAGTCTGGTGACTTGCGACTTCAGAATAGTTTTCGGTCGATCCGAAGTCCTCCTCGTCGGGCGGTCCGTCAACACCTTGAGCCTGCCTAACGTCACTGCTCTGCCGTGTGAGGTCGTGCACTGTGAAGGTCACAAAGGGAACGCCACCAAGGCAGCTCAAGACGAGTCGACTTGCGTCGAGTCCTAAATTCCCTCCTTCTCGAAAACCCCTTTTCGGCGTGGCCGCGTTCCTGAGGAGAGAGTCGGCCAAAGCTTGGCGCTCGCCCAAGAGGCAGCCAGCTGCAGTGTCAAAGGTGTGATCATGCTTTTGACAGCTTCATTGTTTAGCTATGCAAGCCTGCTCGGTCTCTGAGCCCCACTTTGGTTTGGAGGTGGGCATGATTACACTTGGACAGTGCATCCGAGGCGCCCCTGCGCCTTGTCACGCGATTGCAGCGTGATCAGCTTCTTGACAGCTCGGCTGTTCTCTCGACACGAAGCGAAGATCTTAGGCCACTCTAACGACAACTGCCTCCCTGAATGTTGATGCGACCCTCGCATTCAGCCGACTTGCACGCGAGAATCTATCGGGCGAAGAATCAGCAATGTCCGCGCAGGTGCCGGTCACTTGCATGTCTGGCACCCGTGATGATGACCAAGGCGCTCTCGACATCGGGCAAAAATAGCCGCAGTCTCTCGTTCAGCGCAATGCGGGGAAGTGATGCTGCATCAATGGGAGAAGCGGGACAGATGCAACTTCGGCGACTGAACCGTGAGAAGAGCTTTCCCGCAAGGCGTGGGATCTCAGCTTTGACCGACTCGGGAACTGCGCATCTCAGCGCCATCTTTTTGCCTCTCGGACAAGCCCTGAAATGGCATCGCTATGAAGATCCGTTTCGAACCCCGTCGGCTGGGGCACAGCGAGCGTATGTAGCCCATTCGAGTCCGTTCAGCAGCCGACTTAAAGCATATTGAAAGCAAGGCAAAACTTTGGCCCAGCGGCTCCTTCAGCACGGATCGGAGCGGTGTCCCGAGCGCGTACTGCCAATAAGCTCAAACTTGGTGCACACTTGGCAAGCTCGGCGCGGTGACTCGAAAGCATCTTCTCTCGTCGAAATTCGGTACCCAGACAATCACTTTCCCATGATCACACGGGCCTTCCGATCGCAGCTTGTGGCGCGAACAGCCGCGCTCTCGATTCCGACAATGTTTCAACTCGAGACAAGCGACTCGATGATGGAAACACTTGCACCGCACCGCCTTTCGTCAGACTTGACCCGTGTCCCGGTGAGGTTTGCTGAATTCTTGTGAAATTCGTTGCTGTTCTTCCATGCTGTCAGCTCTTTCCCGTCCGATGCCGCACTCGAGATGACACCAAAGAGTTGGGAGGCTGTAAAGATTGAAATTGCGATCAGAGAGGCTTGACGGAGAGAGGACAGATGTGTAGTGCGGAGAACCAAAGCACTTAGATGCCGGTGCCGATCGGTCCTCGTCCCTCGTCTCGAGAGGCGTAGAACTTTTCCAAGAAGCCCTCGGGTCGTGCTGGTCCCTGTTGGTGAAAGAATGGAAGTGTGACCGTTGAGGTGCTCCAGTCAGTCTCCGGAACGGTCTCGCAGTGTCGTTCACGACGAGCACAGCCACAAAGTCGATGCCATTGATTGTCGCCATCTCGGATCGGCAATTGTGGCCGTGCAAATGCGTCGGTGCATCGCAACTTACCTCCTCCTCGGCGAACCACTTCATGACGTGAGGAATCTGCTTCCAGCTGTTCATCGTCTCCTGGTACTCCTGCTGCGCCTTGAGCAGCATCAAGTCTAGCACTGCAAGGTCCTTGACCGTTTTGTTCTTTTCAAACTGCGTGCGGAACTTGGCACGAAGTGTCGAGGGGGCACATCGAGTGCATAGAGAGCGCAGATCTCGGGGGCCTGTGCACACGGCGCAAAAGCAAGCAAGAGGGCAAATGTCAGTCCTGGGGCAAATTTGTCTTGATCCATCGCAAAGTGAGCCAACTTACCGATCGGTAAAAGTTGCGGTAGAGTGCTGTAGAACGCTTTCGCGCCTCCTCGAGCGTCCTCGAGATCTGTGTAGTCTGAGCCAAGCGGCTTGGAATGGTCGTCATTCTGTTGGTTGTACGAAGCGCGCCCGATATCGGTGGTATGGTCAGCGACTCTGTTTGCAGATGCAGGTACCCTGACCTGTTACAGCGTGAGTCCAACGTACGTGGCAGTGGTGGTTTGGAGCTGGTCGATGTCGAGCGAGATAGCTGGAGATCAAGAAGGGATTCTATCTCGAAGCACGATTCAAGGGTGGAGACGAGCTTTCCAGCTTTGTCGTGGGATGGGCGTGCATAAAGCAACCGTTTTCGATGATTTTGATTTCTTCTCGCACGGTTCCGAATCGCGAACTCGGTTTAACAATGGCGAAATTTCGAAATTGCTGGCTGAGCAGCGTGGAGGTGTTGGCGTTGGATACGGTGAACAGATCATGCCTATAACGGCCTCGACCAACACAACCAACACTTGCGACCATCTTATTCAGCACCAAAGCTGTGTCCATCCCATTTTCAATCTAGGGAGCACAGAAAGACAAACATGACAGACTAGGGTTTCTACAACGAAAACACCGCAGCTCACCACTTCGTCCCTGGCCTGGTTGAACGCGCTCATGAATGTCGTCTAACACCACCGGCTGGCCCTCCTACTCTTTCG